>BGNK01001287.1:13046-92385 GCA_003297005.1 Symbiodinium sp. clade A Y106 | reverse complement strand
TATATATATATATATGGACTTGGGCACAGTACGGCAGGCCGTCGAACGCGAGCTGAAAGTCTCGAAAGGCTTGCAGGAGATTTTGGTCGCTGGCGAATGCAGATCAGTAGAATCCCACTTGAAGATCGCTTGGGCTGATACAGTGGAGGAGGCACGGCTCTGCTTCCGCAGGGGAGCTGTCCGAAACAAAGATCGCTGGGCCTTCACAACTCAGCCTATGCACAGATCCGAGGATTTGTCGTTCCTCTTCCATGCGACCTTCGCATCCGGCAACTTGCTGCACAAAGGTCACTGAACATGCAGTTGCATACGCATTCCTACTCGCAACTCCTTGGTCCTGCCTTCTCATGGCTTTCTGCACCCGCAGCCTTTTTGTGTAGAGATCTCGGCTCAATAACGTAACTGGTAGGTTCGTCTCGCCTACGTCTCACAACATGGACCGAAGTCGCACACCTCCACCCAGGTTTGCTCAGGCTTCCAGGCACGGGATACGGGCCACCAACCCTTCCCACCCCTGCCTCCACCGCCGCCCGGGCCTCCTCCAAAAACCCAATCAGTAATTCTTTGCAGCAAGGCCACTGGCCATCGGCACCGGCCCGCAACACACCATTGCCTTTACATCCCACCTCGGAGTTCATGCCCGATTCACCAGGACCGTGTTCCCTGGTTACAACCAGCACCCAGGCAGTGTGACTCCTGCCCGAACCGTGACGGCAATCCGAGGCCTCCGCAGCAAAATCCCGGCCCTCCCAACGGCACCTTTCCCATCCCTCAGCCTCCCATGTCCCGGTCATGTCCCTGCCTATCCCAGAAGACTGGGTTGAAGATACCGATTCCCTTGAGATGCGGCGAAGCATTGGCAACTTGACCTGCCCGAAATATGTCGTTTCCTCAGCTTGGGCCCGGGAGAAAGGGTTTCGGGTTTAGGGTCGCTGCATCCCGGTCACCAGCTTGCGTCCCGCGAATTTCCTATACCAGGGCTGGAACAGCTACTGGCTGCGATGCATTAAGCAAACTTTGTTGTGGCCAGAACCAAGCCTGAAATGGTTCTCACCGAGGAGATCCTCACCCAAATTCGTAATCAGACATTGATGCTGCAGCCAAAAACCATGCCGTCCAAACTCAGACTTCGCAAGCAACAATCTTGCAGTCAAGGCACTCGCTCAACACTTAGTCAGTCGAGTGCCTGAGACAAGAATGACCGACCAGCGGCACAAGAACTCAGGTGGGGCACCCGCCCACACCAACTGCAGGCAGTCGCACATCAGAGGACCCGAGGTCTCCTCCTGCTGCACCTGGCGTCAACCCCACCGGCGCCCCTTCCCCAAAGCATCCGGCGGCACCTGCAACCCCAGGTCAGCCTCACAGACAGCCTCATTTGGCCTTCAGCCCCAATGCTCCCCGGACCAATCTCACTAAGCGTGAGCCTGCTGCAATGCTCCAGCCACCGCAGGAAGGCTCTAATTGGCTTGCCACTCATTTGCCAGGCAAGTTCCAAGAACGTGAGATCGAAGAATGGATCTCACGCTCAATGACAGAAAGAAAAATGAGCTGCAGGATTGGTTGAAGCAGGTTGAAGCCTGGCTGGAGGCCCAGATAGACGACGGATTCATTACCAAAATCCGTCGAGCTGCCGTCATTTGGGGGATACCCCCAGGCACCGTAACAAAAAACTTCAGAAGCAGCCACTGGGCAGGCTCATAGCAGTGGGGTCGTTCATGGAAAGATGACTGTTGGTGGCTCAACACCGGCGCAGTCGGCGCTGCGACCTGAGGCGCCGCAACATCTTTCCGACGCCTCATTGGCGGACTAGCCGCCAAAATTTTGCATCAGGATTTTTCAAGTTTTTGCGTGGCTCAGTGGTGCAGTGCACGGATCGCGAGACATGAAGCATGTCGGGTGCTGCCTGACACCCATGTGCTGAGAGGAGTGTTCCCTGCCCTGGATATATATCCTACCTATGCCCATTCTGTACTGAATCAATTTTGTATCTCAGGTTGTCTCAGCACGGAGAAGAGCACGATGGCGCGTGAACACACACACGCTTTCGCAAGTACAAACAGGTCCCGGAGGACAAGCTTGTGTCAGCTGAGCTTTCTTTACGGTACTGGGCACAACAACTCTCCGAACGTGTCACACCGGAACTCCTTCGAGGCCGTGAACAAGCCCTTATTCAAACTTTGCAGCCTCCTCTCAATTTTCCTTTCATTGCTCGGTGGTTCTGCCCTCGCAAAGGCATCATCAAGCCTCCAAGATCCCACCTTTGCCCGAAAGACCCGCATTTTCCGAGCGGAAGCAGGCGCTGAAACATGCCGCCGCCGAGTCGCGGGGACTACCATCTCCGCTGTACCCCGTTTTCAAGAAACCGGCATTCAGAACGAAAGAGGCCACGTGGGTCCTCCTTATTCAGCTGGGGGGCAACACATTGCAGCATTTTGAGGCTGCAAAACGCCTCCGCAGCAATGACTTCAGAGTCGCAGCGCTCTGCGATACATTGCACCGGTTGCCCTAGGGGCCATTACCAGCGCCTTGCAATTCCGGGGCCACCTGGCCCAAGTGCTACAGGCCTCTCCGTGTGCCATTCATGGCCCATGCTGCATATCGCAATGAACTCAGGACTTGCGTGCGTGCCTACATTTCTGGGTTAAAAGCTGTCATTCCTTTTCATGTGGCCAAGTCCACTGTGGTTTTCCCACGCCACCTGCGCATTGCACAGGCGCTGTACAACCACCAAGATGCGCTGAGACAGTGGGCAGCCAAGCATCAGCCATCATGTCTTTTCACTTCCAGTGTGGCCTGTCCACACTGGAAAGGCAGGTGATCAGCAGCAGCAGTGGCGACACCTTTTCCCGGGAATGCTCCATGTGGGAACAATTGCGCCAAGCCTGGGCATCATGGTGTGCCACGAACCATTTACCGGGACCTCCCCGGAATCTTGAGCAGGTGTTTCATGCGATGTGGGCACAACGTGCTCAAACGTTGTCACAATCGGATTGTGGACAGTGTGAAGAGCAAAACCGCAGGCGCCATCTGGCATTGTGAAGACCACCAGCCTCGTGTGGCGGCGTGCTACTGCCCAGTGCTGTACCGTAACATGTTGCGCGGCACCTTTTGCAATAAGGCCGTGTTTCAAGAAGTGACGCAGCATTTTGCGGAGAGCTACACACACAAAGTCCAGCAGGCAGCCCAGCGCGCACTTCAGCGTCGATACCCTTGACCCTTTCGACGCACACCCAAAGTGCCGGCTGCATATGCGTTGCCCAAGCGCAAGAAGGATTTCAAGAGACATTTGCTTGAGGTCGCCTCAAGGCTGCTGCGTCGGCTGTGCAGCATAGCTTTCCCTCAAGCGTTTGCAAAAGGAGACGTCTATGAGTCTATGAACTCCACAGTCAGGTACGGGCCTTTTTTGGGCAAGTCACGGCGGAACCATGGCGATGCCGCAACCAAGATTTGCCCGGATTTTTCAGTTCCATTGCCACGGCACAGTTCTTACAGGCATGGCGTACAATCTTGGAATTCTACAGGCAGAGGCATGGCATCCAGCCGGACACAATCGTTACGGTTGATTTGAAGGAAAGGGCACAACAGCTGTGCATTTTCCGCGGCAAGCGGAGGGGAAGGACAACCCGACAGGTGCGCTTCTGGACTGACGACGTCCCCACCTTTATACTGCACGCCCTTGCTTTGCAACATTTCAAGGTGGCGGGCCGTGGCTTCAGACAGGCGCATGAATCTCCGATGGGATCTCCCCTGTCACCCGCATTGTTCGGCATGGTCATTGCGGCGCAAGAAGAAATCTGGGGCCGCGCCGTCAGTGTTACATGTTCTAACATGAATCGCAACCTGCTCAGTCTACGGTACGTTGACAATCGATTATGGATCTCAGAACGCAGATTTGAGCAGTTACCGGCTGTCCGACTCTTCTTGGACAGCCGATTTTACGGAGGAGACATCATTTTGGACGATGAACCGGCAGTCGACTTTGTAGGGTTCTCCCTTGACTTGCACAACCGCCGCATTCATTACAACCGGGCATGCCAGGCCAGGGATTTGCCCAGCAACTATTCGGCGTCCCCACAACCAGTGCAGCTCAGTGGAGTGTCGGGAAGAGCCCACACCATCAAGAAGTGTGCTTATCCCAAGGCACAAGCACTCTCGGAGCTCAGATTTTTGTGGAACCTCGCCGAGGAGCGTGGTCTCCCAATTCATACCTTGGCATTCAAGGCAAAGTTCTGGCACCTACCGTGAAGCGTTGCCTTGCTTCGCAATGCGAAAAAGAAACGTGACTTTACGTTGCCTTGCCCACTCTCACTCTCTGCGTTGCAACTTTCATTGATCAAGGGTCTTAATGCTCAGAGGCATTGGCTCAAGTTGACAACATGGCTTCGGACATTCCTGAAAATACCCCCGATCTTGCCGAAAGCCCTACCACTCGGCGAGAGCCATTGACGCAAGCCCTTCTTGACGTGCTAGAAGGTGAAGATTCTCAGAGCGAGGGAGGGGACCAACATTCCCATACTTTCTCTCAACTCAGTTCACTGCGAAGTTCGTCTTTGCGGGACATGCTTCCCGCATTCGTCACTATGACAACACGGGAGATACGTGAACTACAAGGAAGAGTTGAGTTCAGCACCTTGAGGCGGCTTTGCGTGGCCGGTAGGGTCTTCACCGACGACATGAAGCCATAAAGAAAAATTGCCATCTGCTCGCAATCAAATGCTGAGGACTCATGTACTTTCAACTGTTGTCCGAGTGCATTCATGTGTTTCCCGCAGCCATTTCTCACTGGAGCCCACTGCAACACCATGCCTGACCGACAGAGGAGTCGATCACCGATTCCATACGCCTGGCGATGGGCCTGGCGCACTGACGGCGAAAATTGGTAGTGGGAAAGGTTCGAAGCTTCGCGTACCTGGATCGGGCAGCGAATGATTGCAGATCGTCCCTTGGATACCACAAGTGACCCACCGCCTTATACCCGCCTGATGCATACTTAAATTAAATTTTCCCGGTGCCTCGGCATTGGGTCCATACGAATACGGATCACAGCACTAACCCACGCAGTGGGACAATTTTTGCGGTGCATCCTAAAACATTATGCTGCTTTCTTGCACTGTGAGTGGACACTAACAGCAAATACCCTTGCCCGAAGCCGTTTCTCAACTTGCTACTTCAAGTCAAGTAGCGTTCATCCAGCTAACATGGATCGGGAAGGCACCTGTCCCACACAGGATCTTCCGGACGATGTAAGTTCATGGCATTCCGCTTTTGATTCGCCGAATGATTCAACACCTGCTGATGATGTTGGTAAGCGCCACAAAAAGCGCGAGAAGATCAAGACTAAGGCCTCAGAGGTGACCAAGTGTGGCAGGGCCAAGAGGTATGCTGCAGATTCGCCTCCCAAAAAGAAAAAGAAACATACAAAAGAAAAGACAAGCAAGCGACACGAGAAGAACCCTACACCGACCAGATCGTCGTCCATCTCCGACCAGTACTCGACATCTGAGATGATGAATGCACCTCTGAGTGCGACAGCATGCGCACAGATGCAAGCGCAGCCCAGTTCGTCGCATAGTACTCCGCAGTCTACGCGCCGTTCCACACCGTGTGCCACACTGCTCGTCAGGGCGGGACTGAGGTGCCACTGCCATTTTGTATATGTTTCACGCTGTCCCTTCACTGAGTTCGCACCAGATCCTGTCGACTGAGAATACGCTTTCGAGTAAAAACCTGCTTGCCGCGACTTCGCTGTTTCAGATTGAGGAAGCCCTGGAATATCAGGGCCTGTGTGTGTGAACCCGTCTGTACATGACGTCTGATTCAGCATGTCGTGCATTGCCATTATTTCGCCAAGATGAAATCCTGAAACACCAGGGCCTGTGTGCGTGTGCGCGGGGGAAGGTTAGTCTGATCAACCACTTGTGCCTGCAAATGCGGCCTACCCAAAATACCCTTAAATGTGTTGCTTCTATCATGGGCCGAATCGCAAAAAAAAAACCAAGCCTGCACAGCTGCAGCAATCTGTTTTCGTGTTGTCTGGTCTTGTCTGTCTTCCTTCGCATCAGCACGTGCCGAGCCAAAGTGTGTGTGCATGTGCGTCTGTGTGTGAGCATGACCGCTTGTGCTCGCCGCAGGTGAAACCTGCACCCTGCAACTACAGCTGCGGCCACGAGATCTATCCATCTGGGATGTGGAGACTCGGCAGAGATTCGTGCGGTGGCATGGTGTGTAAAATGCCGTTGACTGCGGCCTGTCGAATGCAACCAAGGCAACCCGTTCTTGGAGCCAGGTTGGAGGCGTTTTTGGAGTGAGCGTGCTCTGACTAAGACATTCAGCGTGTTTGCTGTGCGGGCGTTTACGAACTCGTGTTGGTCGTCGAAGTTTTGTCGGTGCTTCTGGAGTATGCACCACAGGTCGAGTAGTTTGCAGTTGCGCCGAGCTCCACCTTGAAAAGAGTGTCACCTGTTCTTCTGCAGAACCCACTGAAAAAGGGATTTGCGCGCATCGGTTTCAGTCCTGGGGTGACGAACCTATAAACTTCCCCGCCTGCAGTTGTGACCCTAACAATTGCTTGGTCTGGGGTCCTCGGCCAGAACACCAAGCTGGACCTGAGAGTTCCTCATGCTAGCTTGTTGTTGTCAGGAAAGTTTCGCGCACTTCTGTATATTTAAAAGGTTAGATGGAGAACATGTCCTGGCTGCCCCTGGCCACTTGGCAATCTCAGGTCGGATCTTCCTCGCGTGACATTCGCCTCCGTACAAAGTTCTCAACAATGATTCTGGTGTAAGGCCTGCAGCTGCATGGCCTCGAGATACATGGCAACATCTGCACCCGACAGAGTTGTCTACGCCAAAGCGTTGTCTCCGAGTTGTTTGCCAGCCGCTGTCCAAAGCTGGACAAGGCAGTTCCGGAAGCAAAAGGCGTTCTGGACTGTCGTCATCAAAGATGCATCGGCGGCGAGTTCAGGCAAGTCGTGTTGACTTTGCTCAAGACACGTTGAAGGCACCTTCGTAAAATCAAATTTCAGTTCGCTTGGATCACCTGGCGTCAAGTGCGCACGTTTCGGTGTGGCAGCAGCTGCAAGCTAGGGATCTGTTCTGTCCTGTTCTGTCCTGGCTCTTGTGGTACGCTTTGGTTGATCCGATTCGAGTTCAGACGCACGCCATGAGCTCTTGTTTCTAAACACTTGCAATGCCTGAAGCATCGATCTCTTGATATCTCTTGCAGTTTTGTCAGCTCTTCCAAAAGAGGCAATGGAAGACTTCTGCGAGGTTGTCGTGCTGCGCGCAGGGTCTGCGAGTCTACGTGAGATCCATGTCACCATCCGGGAGCTGCCGCTGGCCGACACTCGAATTGCACTTCGGAGATTTGGCCATCCGTTTCGCTGCCAAAGTTGACTCCGCGTTGAGGGAATGCTTCATGGATAGTTACCTGAGGAATGGCTTTGATTTGTTGCAAGTGCAGACTCGATAGAGCTTTGCTTCTGAGTCTTCAAGCTGGAATGTGCCAGTCCTGTGTGGGTGCAGCACAGCAACAGGAGAAGAACTTCAAAGTACCATGATGCATTCTGTTCTGCTTGCATCTCTTGTTAAGGAGCTTACAGTCTTGCATTTTAGCATCAAGTTTCAAAGTCAGCGCTCGAGCAACGACGCGTCCCAGTCATCTATGTCAACTGCCGCAAACAGATGTGGTCCCTAGCCCCAGTCCTGGCAGAGGACGGTGTGCATGGATCCACTGGAAACCAGCTCTGGCCGGCTGGAAGCATATTGGCCCAGGAGTGCTCGCGAGCTTTTTGCGGTCCTCTGCAGTCGTCGCGAGAGCAAGCTTCTATGGTAGCAGTTTAGACCGCATGTCGTCTTTGTGACGCACCATTCAAGCTGTTCCTCTGCGGAATGCCTTGCCTGGCTTGCCACATTTCAGTGGCAGGAGCTTCTGCGGAGGCCACAGCTGGTGCAGGAGCGTCGATGCTGTGAGAAACTGCTTGTGGTGGTCCTTGGATTTATCTTCGAGAGATGTCTGAAGTCTGGCGTAAAGCTTTCTTCTCTGACCTGCGTCTGCCAGCATGCATCGTCATGGTCTGGTCCAAGGGCCTGCCCATGCTAGAAGCCACAAGAAGCTGCACGGCGAGCTCTATGAGTTGACATACTTTGCTGAGCCGGCAGCACGGAACTCGAACAATGTGTTCAGCGGTTCATACGCGCAGACTGTTGCAAACGTCAGTGGATTTGTTTCATGTTTTGATGCTTGGAAAAGGTGAAGCATGCTCGCGAGCCCGTCTCGCGTGCAGATGAACATACTACGCTCATACAACCACTCAATTCTCCGTCATGCTCCAACTCTCTGCACTATCAACTTTTAGTGAAGTTTCTGCCAGGCTCAGGAGACTTACGACTTGCTAGGAGCTTGCCGAGTCGCAAGAGTTATGTCAAGAGGTGTCTGCCAAAATGGCTCTGCCATTCTGGCTCGAGATCTCGGACCATGGGTGATGGCATCCTCCTCCGCGGCTGCGATGGCTTCCAGCATTGAGACCATTGAGAGCCTGACTTTTCCGCGTAACCCAGCGGCTCCTCTGACAAGGAATGGGAGCAGATCAATGACGAGAATGCGGTTGCTCGTGCAACTCTTCCACAACTTTCATTTCAGGCTCACGAGGATGAGGAAGCCAACACCTTGCTGGCTTCCTTCGCAACCGTGGAGTACCGTGGAAATGGACGAGGCGCACCTTTCCCAGAAACTGCAGGAGATGGGCTGGCCATGGCCAACCTGATGTCCAAGGGGGAGGAGCCGGTCACTTTGGAGCCCCAGGAGATCATTCCGGGGAGCCAGCAAAAGACTGTGGAGAAGACGGAGGTACAGCAGCCACCCACCCGAGGAGAGTTTGTCCTGAGGCTGGTTTTATGCGGCTGATGGTGGCGATGCGAGGATGTGGTGATGGAAGGCCGGGTAAAATGCCGCCCAAGGCGCTGCAGCAGGAAAACTGTGCCCCGTGCACCACGGGATGGCTACCCCAAATCGTCTCTTCTTGAATCGCTTGGTTGGCCGGTATCTCGAGTCCAATATGATGGTGGGACTGGCCAGCCCCCGGCGGGCTCGGACCATTCAAGCCGCAAGCCGTGGTCCGTGGTCAGACTCTTAAAGCCTGTGTCGTCGTGGCGCGTCTCGCTGCGACATGGTCGATTCGCATTGGAGAAAAAGTCCGATATCTCCCGAGGTTTACCTCGACCATCTGGGCCTGTCGCGCGATGTCCCGCGTTTTTTCGTGAACTGCTGGGCAATGCTCTCACACTCTCTAGCATTACGCCCTATCTGCTCCACGCATGCAGGATCGATTCATCCTTGACCTCGGTGCTGGCTGTGGGCTTGCAGGCTCAACATGGGGAGGCTGAGTCAAACAGTGTCTGCAGCACATTATTGATTTGTACATCTACTTAGTCGCCACGCGGGGAGTTTCGTTCTGCGACTTGATTTTGCAACTACGGGCGATTCCAGATGTACGACATCGTTTGCATGCAAACATAGAGGCGGGGGCGATCCTGTCCATTTGGCAAGGACTTGCTGCTGCTGCGCTGGGTGCCAGGCGAGTGCTGCTAACAGATTGCGATGGAGAAACAGTGCCATGTCTAGAACAGGCGTTGTCAAGTTTTGTGCCAGTGTCTCTAAACCTTGATGGGGACAGTTGCGCTTCCTTTATTTGTATGTGTTATCGGGTGAGGTATCCATGGGTATCCTAAATGGTATGGCTGCCGAGTTGCCAGGTATGCAATATCCACCACAACATTCAGGCCAACAGACATCTATGGGGACCTGAGGGAGGAAACTGCGAAGTTCAAGCGGAAGCGCTTGACTGGAAACGTGTGAGCGAAGACTATGCCTTGCAGGCAAGGGTCCTCTGTTTGAACCACGTTTCTGCAGGTTTAAACAGACCCTGTCAGGAACGGGCTGATGTGGTCATAAGCTCTGATACGGTCTATGGGCACTTTGGCGATGACTTGGCCTGCTGCTTGGCAATGCTTGGCACATCTTCGCTCCCCCTCGCTTGTGTGATGCCACCTGCTGCCTTCGTGTAAAGCACAGAGCAGAGCGCCTCTACCAGTAGCAGCAAAGATCAGGGTGGAGCAACCTCGTGCGGCCACTCAACCTACAGAAGTGTCCCCCCGCACTTCTCTCTGTCCGTTTATTGCTTCAGCCGTGCAGTCTCTTTTGCAGCACGGAGCCGCTGCACTTCAAATCAACGCGAGACCGCTTCACTGAGGTTGTGCGCTGAATCTTTTGTCTAGTACTGGCTCCATGATCCTGGTCGCCCCCAAGGAATCAAATCCGGTCATGTTTCCAGAAGGGATTCGGGTTCCATGTAATGACCAGGCCCGGTCCAAACTTGATTCGCAGGATCGGCAGACTGGCGTCCCGGCATTTCTGGAGCGCATGAAGTCCGCAGGCTACATGTATGTGGAGAGTTGGGTGCAGGATGAACACGGAGAAGATTTCCATCTCTTTGATCTGAAGCGACGAGAATCGACCGCGCCCAGCTGATGTCGAGGGACGGGTGTCGACGGTGCTCCACGCACTCACAGATCTCGAGATTGAGCTGAGCGCCGCCGACTTCGTCATCACATTCTCTGCAGTCCTGCGCCTTGACTGTCCCAGCACCCGGTCGAGGCGGTCGAGAAAGGCGCGGCAGAAAATCACGGTTGGCGGTCTTGGCTTGGATATCTTGCATAGCTCAGGGTCGTGTCTAAGGAAAGCAGGAGTGCAAGAGAGTTGGAGTTGTAGCATGGGAGTTGTGGCGGAAGCTGATTTTGCTCGGACCCCTGGCCGGACTTTGGCTTCGCCAAGCGAGTCCTTGGAGCCATGGGGAGTGCCTGCGTTTGCCCTGACACAGATGAGTTCGTCCCTGCAGAGAGCTCGGCCACAGAGGACCTTGCCAAAGCAGAACTCGTCGATGCAGTCAGGGACATGGCGGACAAGGGAGAAGCAGACGAAGACGTGGAAACTGCCACAGGATCAGAAGTGTTTGCCTGCGAGCACATATCCAGATCTTTGTCTTCCGTTTCAGCGCTGAGTCTTGAGACCTCTACTCCGGACTTCAGCGGCAAATGGATCTGCTGCAGAGTGGAGGGCGAGCCTTGTCTGCAGCGGGCCTCTACACCTAGACCTCCCGCAGTCCAAGACCATGTAGCAGTCCAAGCGGGGCAGACCCAAGAACCATGCATCAGCACACTTGCACGATTGGCACCCCTTAACAAACACCGTGGTGGAAAGTCCAAAATACGCGCGGGCTTGATGCTGTGGCTGGGCACGATTTCGGGAGGCGAACATGCACACTGGACTGTGGGGGGAAATAAGTTCCCGCAAGACCGGAACACCTAAAATATGTACAGGACATCCCAACACGCTTGATCAGATTTTCGCCAAATCTTAGGGAGTTTTTGAAGGATTTTCGGAGCGCAGCAAGAAATGATTAAGAATCGAACCATGTGGCCCTGCTGCTCGGACTGGAGGGACTTCGAGCGATCTGAAGTCAACAGTTAGCACGGGAGAGCCAAATCACTGGAATTTTATCCTGAAATGGGCGTCCAGCAGAGGCCGCAGCAGGTTTCAGTCGAAAATGTGCACTCTGCCACAGTGGGAGCTGCTCAACCGCCGGGCACGCCTGCCTAGGGCGCATCGCAGACAAATGAACTGTGGCGTCCATGCCTGAGACGCTTCCTTCCTGTTTTGCTTGTTTGGAAGAGGCTACATTTAGGAGATTGTTGGGAGGGGAGCCGTAGAGGACTGGGACGCATACCTTCGAGAGCGAGGGACCTCTTGGATGATGCGCAAGCTGGCTGCCAGTGTCGGGTATGGTGTTGGAAAGCACACCCAAACCATCGCGCAAAATTCCGACGAACTGGAAGTCGTCAACCTCGTCGTGTCGACCGGTGCGCCCAAGGAAGAGAGGTGCGTCATCAAGGCAGATGGCGAAGCGCAGGAAGTTTTGGATCCCGACGGGCTACTCATCAGACAGAAGACCCGTTGGATTGAGAATGTACTTGTCTCCGAGCAATTTCAGTCCGGTGCGCATGCGTCCGCCGTTCCGATGATTCTCAAGCGCTTCATGCAAGGTCATGAAATGTGCACAGAAAGGACAACTGCCCAGGGGGTAGTGGTCCGGCGCTTTTACAGCTGCGCTTGATGTCAGCGGTCGGTTCCTGCGCGTTGCCCAAGGCAAAGCTACCAGTCACTAACCAGTTTATGGTCTGACAGATGCTGCAGTTCATGCAGTCCTTTATTCTGCATGCTCCCTCGCGGCCGTTTGAATATGCTGGACACTCCGCAGTAGCATGTTTTCCGGCCTCGAGACTAGGCCACCGGCAAACAAGCTCGAAGAGCTTATTCTTGAGTTCTCTGTGACATGCAAGTTGCTTGTCAGTCCCGTCGGTGTACCAGTTCAGGTCGCAGTTGTACATTTTATTGTTTTGTGCGCATGGCTGGGCAGAACAGGACGGCACAGAAGGACCAAAAGACGGTGTGGATTATCATGTGGTGTTGGAGGCATGAAGTATGTAGCTAATGAAGTGTGTTGGCTTTCATGTCACCAAACTCCTGATCAGAACCAACAGGCTTTTGTCGATGCAGGGCAGAACTGAACGGAAAAGCTTGTTCGCAGGTGTGGGCGGCCGACTACCCAGAGCGAGGAAGCCCACTGATTGTTCAGAATCGCACTGATCTTCACCTCCTGGATGATTCAGCGCAGCGACTCGCGTGTTTCAAACCAATGAATGTGCGTTACCATGGATGCCTGAATTCATGGATTTGACGCCAGCAGCTTCCAGAATGTTGTAAAGCTTCTGGCTTGTGAGGGTTTCCTTATGTATGTATTTTGTCCATGTATGTCATGCGGCATCAGCAATTATCGGGACTTTTTGAGAGGTAATGTCCAAACATTTCAAGCGCTACGTGCGTCTTCGCTCATAGTACATACAGCATCAAAGGGGCAGAATATCATACGCACAGACAGCAAATCCAGTGCTACAGTCTGACAAACAGTAGTCTTTCCCAGTTCCAGTGGAGAGTCACTATCACATCCCCTGTTCGCAGATTTGCTGTCTCCGTCTCGCCAGTATTTTGTTCTGAATGCTGGGTTTAGGCGGACTGATCGCACATGTCTTGGGAGCCTTTGCTCTGTCCTTTTGGCAGAGGCACAGTGTTCGCCCATTCTCAGCTCGTGATGCACTGCACGCGGCTCAAAAGATCAGGCTTCTGTCAAGTTTTGCCCCGACTCATCCTGGAGAAGCGCGCCTAAGTGGACATGGCGGCGAAGCTGCTCTGGCCTCTACAGCCTCTGCATTTCATCCTGAAGCCAGCTGGAATTCCGCTCGTTCGCGAGGTCGGCGATGCCTTTCCTCACGGACAAGAACAACCCCGTTGGCCGTGGCCTCGGAGATCCTCACGGACAGCTTCGTTTCAATCTAACCTGCATGTTTTTGCTTTTGCGGCCGGAAGGCTACTGCGTGCAGGGTGCCATCGAGTCGGTGGCCTCAGTGCGATTGCTTTGATTTTGGCTTCATGTCACTGGTTGTGGCGAGATGTCGGCTGCCTCTGAAACTGAAGCCCTTCCCTAACCGTGACAGTACCTGGGCAGCTGTGAAAGGTTTGGCATGGATTCTCGACGACTCATCCAGCGTTGCACCAAACCTGATGCAAAGGAGCGATGAGAGCACGGGACAGGACTTTTTGCGATTCTAGTGTTTCTTTTAAGACTTGGGCAGGAGTTCAAGAAGATTGCGGTTGCCTGCGCAATTGGATTCTCCATCATGGGATTCATCGGCCATGGGCTTGGCTCAGCTCGCAGAAAGTCAGCCTCTCTCTGGCACATCCGAATGACGCGCTGTTCACTTTGCAGGGTCTTGTTTGTATTTCCGCTCTGTCTTCAAGCTTGGCTACCGTCGGAGTCTCGTGAGACTTGCAGGGAAGGACGGACGGATGCACCAAGGGAAGCAAGGAGGAACGTAACACACAACGATGTATACAGAGACAGACGACATTTTGCTCTGTCTGTATTGCCGCTTACTGTGCTGTGTTGCTGTTGTCAACTCTACGATGTTGCGGCTACAGCCACAGCAGGCTTCTTGGCTTCCATGTCGCGTGTCGTGCTTCTTGGCTTGTGTGTCTTTCGGCTTGCAGTTTGCTGTTTTGATCCTGGCTTCGTGGCTTCTTTGCTTGCAGCCTGTCTCTCTTCGACGGGCTGTATGGCATCGCGTATACTCTATGTATAACTTCATCGACGGTATAGCATTCAACAACACAGTGGTTGTGCTTTCTGTCATGCCTCAGGCTGTAAAGTCGCAAAGCTTTTCTGGAGTTTATGTAGCCTACTTTCAGCGAAGCATCTCAATGAGAGAATTCCAGACCGATGCTTCATCGGAAGGCTGGTAAACCAGCCAACTCTGCCAGGCTACACTGTGAAGCTGGTTTTCATCCCGATCAACAACATCATTGCTTCTGTCCCAGACAGACGGAGTTGGCGGCGGTTTGCCTTTGAAGGCTTTGTCCGCATATCGAAGTTGACTTGAGAGGTGGGCGGCAGCTGAAACTGCTGGAGATGTGCGCCCCGGCTGAGTCTGAAGCGTCAGTCGTCAGAATCGTTCCAGGATGAAGGTCATGAGATGTGGTGTGTCTTTGGCATGGATTGAGACGGTTAAGCTCGGAAAGTCGGGACGCAGCTGAAAAGCCCTAAGGTGCACTCCCACAGCCAGGGTGACGATGAAAGTATCAGTTCTGAGACTGCTGGTTTTCTTGAGCCCCACAAGGCTGCAGCCAATTGCCTTCGTGTACAGGTGTTGCGGTAGGAAAGACTGAGACAGAACAGCTGCTGTCAACGAGCAGAATGTTGGATTTTGGCTACACAGCGTCATTCTGCTTCTCCACCCACGCGTGACTAGTGCTGGCTGCATTCTTGTCAAGAAAGTCGGTAGATCCGAACTTGCAAAAGCAGGTTCTCAGTGCGCAGACATGCAGAGGCTTCCGGGATTCTCATCAGCATGCCCTAAAATCCTAGACTGAGTTAAACAACTGTGATTGGTCGTTGCTGCGAGCTGCAGCTGTCTGCTGTGGGCCCCGTTAAGAGGCCTTAGCAACCTTGAGGCGCGCATGCGCTGGACAAAGGCACTTGGCAAGACAACTCGAACAAGTCTTTGCGCTTGCACTCTGTTGTCCCGTCATCATGCTTTACGTACCTACTACAGCAGGCGGCTGCGGCAACCTTGAACCCAACCTTACATCTGTAGCCGAAGCTGAACTTCTGTTAGTTGAAGTATGTTTCGCCGACGAAGCAGGCATGAAGTTGAGTAGTGTTTAATGAAGTTGGATTGCAATAAACTATATGAAACCATCAATATCGAACACGCTGAGACGGACACAACTGCAATGACTAGGATTGAAAGGCTGTAAGTATGATTATCATTTCATCTTTGACACGACCATTGGAAAGACATGACATGAAATGCAGTGAACGAAATGACAGGAGATGAGCAATATGAATCGTATGAATGATACGAAATGAAGTGACATTAGGTAAAATGGCATGCGATGAGAGAGGACACACATTATTAATGACAAGATGTTTGCAATGAAACTTGTCGTTCCAACTCATGCTGATGTGTTTGTCTACATGAATGATTGAATATTTATTTGGTTCGCATGAACTGAAAGAATCGAAATATGATGGCGGAGGTAGGATGACATGAACGAAGGGATGGCCCCAACGAGTTGTCTGAATTCTAAGTTACAAGTTGTAAGAACTGAACGAAGTGAGCGAGATGAATGAACAGAAATGAATGTAATAAGGTGAAGTTGGGAAGGGCAGCGAACGAATTCATGGTTTATTGCGGAAGGACGGAGAACGCATAATTACGTGGATTAGACCATGCTTGTGTGAATGAGGTGACTGAATACATGAACTAATGTATTATTGCATGCACGAAGCAGGGAGCGAATTAGTAGTTAACTTTTTCTTGCTATCCTATGGTTGTGGCTATCGTTTTTGCTGTTGCTTTTGCCTTCGAGGTGGTTGTGAGCTGTGGTGGTTCTGGTGTTGGTCTGCTGCTGCGAGTGACGAGGGCTGACACGCGGCTAAGACCATGGCTGGATGGAGGTGGCGGAGATGTTTGCATCTGGTTTCCATTAACTATGCTGATGATGTGAAACCGTTGACATGCCGACAATGCTTCATGTCGAAAGTGTAGAGTTTAGAGCTTACAGCTATGCCTAGGAGCCACTGCCTGCGACCGAAGCTTTTCGTGCTGGATATTCTGGCTACCGGAGCCCCCAACATGACAAAACAGCAGGGTGCGAACACAACTGGGCAAGCTTCCAGACTACGGGGGTTTACTAACAACAGTTGCGAAGACCATGCAACATACTGTTAGAACTAGTGCTGCGGTGGCAGCAACTGAAGAACGGCTGTTGCGCATCGATTTTAATCTTCCCAAGTCCTGTGTGGATGACAATACGAACGCTGATGGCAAAGTAGACCTCCTCTGCGCTCGGCAACGTCTTGGCGAAGGTCCACGCGGTTCTGTGACAGCACCGAACTGTGCAGTGCTGGGGTTGCACATGCTCTGCAGGATGGATCCGGGTGCCGGAAGGTTCTGGCCGCACGTGCCAGGTGGATATGCCAGCTCGGGTTTTCTGGCTACTTCGCTTTTGTATGGCCCAACGCGCTGTGCAGGCTATGAGTCGGATGACGACAACGGCCATGATGACTCCGAGGACGGTGTGAGTTTGGTGTCCGTTCGAATTATCGCAGCTTTCATTTGGTATTGTGTTGTCCGGTCGCACCAGTGGAAGTTTTCGGTTGCCAGTCTTCACCCTCCATGCAGCGCTGCCTCCAGCTATTACAGTAGGCGGTCCCAGCTTGATTTGGCATATAACACTCCCGCTTTGCAGCATCCATCACATTAGAGCCGGTCTTTAAGCGACAGTGAAAGTACAATGACAGAACATCTTCGACACATCATGTTTTGTGAACTCGACGAAGAATCGGACCGCAAGCCATTTTGTGCAACCGCGGCCTGCCAGGCCCATATCGCTGCTCAGGCTCGGGAAAGCCTCCGTGAAGTTGCCAGACCCTTGGAGTCCAAAGATGATAAAAGGCCGCCGACCGATGCTTTACTTAGCATGTTCCTTCGGTCGAACCGGCTTTGTGGACGTTGAGGTTTGCCCAGATAATCTCACTTTTAATTGTTAAGACTTCGGCGCAGACCTCGAGTGAAAGGCTCCCGTTGGACAGGCCTTTCATGTCTGCGGGCATCTGACATCTCATAGCAGTTTTGCCAAACAGAACTAGCAGGTCAAACACTTGGGTTCCGAGTGGGAGGACCACACTCTGGTTTCCTTTGTGCATGCTTGTGCCTGAGGGCCTGGCTGCTTAGCTCCGGTGGTTTTTGCAGGAGCTGGGAGTCCTCCACTTCAAAGCGCCTCAGGCGAAGCTCAAGAAGGCAGGGGGCAGGGCAGCTCAGCGCAGCAGTGCTCCCTTCCGGCTCTGACCCTGGCGAGAGGAGTCCATCAATAAAATCTGTGGGAGTCCTGAGTCCTGAGAGATCTCTTCGCACATGCGCATCGATCCGCAGCATGTGCAGCTGCCAGACCTGAGGCTCCTCCTTGCTTACGCCATCCTTCCGAATTGAGCACACGGAGGTGCAATTTCTTCTGTGCTGCAATGTTCGAAGGGGTCTCCTTCTGCAGGCTCCTGTCGTTAGAGACACCCTCCTGACCAACGGCATGACGCAGACAACTGGCCGGGACTGACCTGGGCTGCCAGCTGAAACGACCGACTCCCAGAGTCGGGTCGAGTCGCGTCTCTAGGACTGGCTCGTCCAATGGTCCGGCCCGGGCCTCCGCGACTCTGCCTACCAGGCAGGGCCGAGTCGAAAGTCGAGATAGTCGAGTCGACAGCGACCATCAGAATCGCAACCAGGACATGAACGAGTTCCAGCGCGTCAACCATTTTCCTGGGCCTGGGCCATTGGATTCATGCGCAAGAGGCATAGACCATGAAACTTATGTATGGTTTCCTCCTTGAGTACCTGGCATGCATCGTCTCGAACTGCAGCTTGTGGAACCTTGGAACCACACGCAGGTAGTTTGAGTTGTTGCTCTGCGTGCTGTCGCGGGCGCTGCAGTCTGCCCTCTCCCCTCCTTCCGGACGCGTTCCGGCTCGCGAGTGTGCGCTGAAGGAGATAGCCCAGGAGCAGGCAGATGCTGTGTTGGGTAGCGGCGTAGTTATGGGCAAGATCGCGGATTCGAGAAACAGGCGATATGTTGTTCATTTCAGACGAGAACACATTGACCACCCCACCAGGTCCACCGAGCTCACTCGCAAGGACCGCCTGTGGATGAATTTCAGGGATATGGCGGGAACCCCAGAACCCCTGGAGCGGATTGCTTGGTTGGATTCTGTCGAGATTGCTTCAAGATGCTTTGTGATGTATCAGGCGCAAACATTCGGTGATGCTTTCGACTTCGTACCGCAGACTTTTGTTGTGACCCCAGTCAGTCATGAAATCTCTTGAGACAGGTATGCGGTATGCTTGATCTTGCAGGCACGTGAGGCAAAGGAGGCTCTCGGCTAGAGGTCACTTCCCTCGTGTAATGAGTGCCCCTTTTCTCTCAGAATCTATGAAACGAAGAGGATTCAACCCTTCCACCGCAGGGCCTCGTGATGGTCGAGTCCTCCCAACACCGCAGATCACCTGTGCCTTTGTAATTAGGGGAACCATGTGAACCCTAAATTCCTAAATATGCCCTGAATAAAAGAAACCCTTGCATCCCACAGCCCCCCTCGCGACACTACTGAATGCTTCTCATGACAGTTCAGAGTCCGCAAAGCCTGCAGATATTCTTTCCAGATGAAGTATTTCAAGGGGTTGATATAGGATCAAAGACGGGTCGATTCACCTGCCTTGTTGTTTTCTAAGAAGCGATTCGCATCTCGACCTGAAGCACCTCTACAAAAGCAGCGGAAGGGACGTTCTTCACATTGTTCTGTGAACAACGTTGGTTCCGCAGTGATTTACCTGCCAATGCCTTCTTCGCAGAAGCCACAGCCACGTGCATGTTGTCCTTATTCCCCTATGATTGGCTTCGGCTCGCCAGTGCAAGGTTCGCCTGTGAAGGCTGAAGGCTATCCTGCTGAAAGCAAGCTGGTCTTCCCCCGCATAGCTCCATCTTGCCATACTGTAGGGTACGTTCATGGGTACATTCGTGATGAGCGAAATACACAAGCAGGTCACGAAGACAAGCTCTGTAGACCGCACGGGAAACATGTAATTCATGATTAGGAGAGCGCCTGCTGCAGTTGGATCTCCCACGGTCCGAAGCATGTCGCAGGGGGTGGGAGGGGGTGGAGCCCTTCCAGGATTTTGTAAGATTTCCTGACGGCACGCCCAGCAAAAATTGTTGCAACAGCCCTGCCCATCCACTCCAGGTGTTTCAGGGTCACTGCAGCTTTCAGGTATGTGCAGCCTTCTTATAAAATCAGCCCAACAGCCCAGCCTGTGTGAGAATCAGGTGCTTCCTGGTCAGATGCAGGCTGGGTCGTCGTGCTGAAGTGGCAAGCCCAAGTTCCTTTGCACAGGAGTTCCTGGACTGCTATCAAAAGAAGGGTGGTCTCTGGATCGCGCCTTGCTGAGCTGTACTGGGTCACTGCGGATCTGCCGTGCTTCGGAGACAAAAAATGAGGTGAAGCCGAACGCATCCTCCAGAGGTCGTGGAATCTTTGTCTTGCGTGATGTCGCTGCCTTTGGAAGCCGCTTTCCGCTTTCGTATTTCCCATTTCCCGTCTCCACTCATGTCATTCCCAAGGTGGCAGATCTCCCAGTGGACGAGATGCTCTGTTCTCGGCAGGGTAGGGGAGGGACACTCTTGTTTTATCGCGTGGGGCTGGAAGAGGAACAAGATAACAGCAACCAAAAAGTCCTTGCAATGTTCCGCAGCTTCCAGCTGTGAAAGCTGCTCTGGAGACGACGCCGTAACTGCTTTAAGCCGTAGGCTGGTCTGGTTGCACCTTTTGCTCTGCACGCCCACGTTCTCGCACCCATTTGCTCAAGCTGAAGCTTTAGGCACACGGAGCGACCGAGTTGCCTCGACACTCTTCAGGTGCCAGGTGTTGGCGGCAGCAGTGTGCATGCGCAGGAATCTTCCAATCAATCGTGCGACGGGTCGCCATGGAAGTAGCTGCACGAAGCCCAATCGCTGCAATTGGGCAGCGAACAGTGTGGAAGCACCAGAGCCATAGGCGAAGGTGGCTGCTTCAGCAGAGCAAGTCCGCCATTTATGCAATGCTGCGCTTGTAGCCTTTGCAGTGCCTTTGCAGTGGCGTGAGGCTGCGTAGCTGGGCACCTGTTGCGCTCGTCCTGGGCTTTGCCGGCATTGGCCATGTCGCGGTGGCGCTGTCCTTTCTGGGAAACCCCTTCCGAAGCCCAGGTTTGGGGTTTGGCGTGGTTTAGGACGTCTGACATTAGTGCGAGCTGCCCGCTTTGGAAGATGAATGCGTGTGTTGGTTGGGATCATCCGGAGGCTGCTCGGCTAAATGAGCCGTTGGGTTGAGCCTCTCCGGAAAGCAGAGTGTGCCTGCGAAGCCCGGTATCTGAAACTCTAAAATGCCTCCAGAAACCTCGCATGTACCGGACCATACGAATCCCTTTGTCACAGACGAAAATTTGCCGCCCCCTTCCAGAATTTTTGCTGCCAACAGTCAAATGCAAACGCGAGGTAGGAGGAGCTCAACCAAAACCCTGGCCCGGAGACCGGACCCACCAATTGCTAACCCCCGATGGGCTGTCAGGCTCACCGTCTGCGCCTACACCAGATGCGGTGGCTAAGGACGACCCATCCAGTGTCCAACAGTGCTTTGGTTGGACCAGAAAACCCAGACCTTTTCGTGCAACAAGGGCCCTAAGATCAGCCGATCCAATTGGCAGCTTTCACCTTCAGGTTTGCATCAGCAGATCGGCAAGAACTTCTAGCCGAGATGGAGAGGCGCAAGGGTCTTTGACTTTGTTGTTTTGTTGTCTGCCTTCGATTACTGCGATGAGGCAGTGGGCCGTTCTCCACGACCGTCTGCGTTTTGGCTGCACAAGCCATCCGAGTACGGGCAAGCTTTATTTTGGCTGCGCAAGCCATCCGAATATGGGCAAGCTTCATGGGCTTCTTGGGCAGCAGAATGTCGTCCTGAAATATTGGACGTTTGCAGGCAGGATGGCATTTACCCTGCAGTTATCGACGACCCGTATTTCACCATTGACATTCAAGGTGCGCGGCTCTTACGGCAACATGTCGTACTGTAAGTACTACAGCGCGCTGTTCGGCCTTGCAAGTAGCCAGGGCTTCTCCGCAGATATCTCGTCGCGGCGCAGTTCGACGCCAAGGAAGCGATCGTGCGGTTGGAGGAGATCCGGATCTGCCGAAACAGACCGTCTTCTCTTGCCGGTCACTGTTCTCGCAAGGCCACTGCCATCTGGCGTCGCGATTGGAACGTCCTCGACTACTACAGGTAGGGCAAGCCGTGGTCCGGTGTGGGTTTGTCACACGGGGGCTCTTTGCCTAAACTATCCTAAACTGTTGAGGCAATACTTGAGCTCTTGGCAGCTTGTGGGCCGTGGGCTGGGGTCAAGCTTTGGCTCCAGATCCCAACCCATAAAACCTGCATGAAGGGAAACACTGAATGTCATGTCAGGACGGGTGCTGCTGCGGAGCTTTTCTCTGAAAGCACAAACCCTGGTGCAGCTCCTTGTCCTGGTCAGTGTTTGCAGCCGGGAATTCAATGTCCGCAGTGCGGTAACCTCGGCCATGCAGCAAGGGTCGTTTTTCCCAAAAAGTGTGGTGACCCTGCAGGCTTCTTGCATGCAGGGATGTCTTCAGCATGACTTCATGTGCGCATGTGCAGTTTCTCGGGTCGAGTTATGGCCCTTGGCCGCCCCTTCAGCTTTGGTTGGTAGGAGGGTCTTTGGCCTCGATAGCTCTGCGAGCTGCTGAGGAACTGCTGTCAGGACACGCTACCGAGCTCTCTTCAGGAGTGCCCTCTTTGTCCGGCGCTCCTGGTGGTCCCGGAACTGCACATTCCCAGCTTCGTGTGGGGCTTGCTGCTGGGGGTTCTGATTGGGCCTCTGGTGGACGTCCTTTGCATTCTAAGGGTTAGTTGGGGTGACTTCGTTCGTGCTTGTGTGCTCCAACCCGGCCGGCAGACCACGGCTCTTTACAGAGTCCTTTCATGAGCGAGAGGGACGCTTTTGCAGAGCTTCGTCAACTGAGGATTGCGGTGGAAGACCTCGGCCGGGAGGTTCAGCTTCAAGGCCGTTTGCTGCAGCGTGTGTGTGATACCCTCGACCGTTCGGACTTGGATTTCGAGAGGGTCAGCTTTGCTCCTCCGTCGGCTGCCGAGCCTTAGGGTTTAGTCCCGAGCCTGCCGCCCGAGTAGCTCCTAATCTCCAGCCCAGCCGCAGTTCAGCCTCTTCCTTTGTACCCCTTGCAGCGTCTCCGGCCGCCAGCTCGGGCCTCCACGGGAGGCCGACCCACACCTTCAAAGGAAAGTCGGCGGGCTGCTCTCTGTCACCCGAAGCTGCAGCCAAAACTTCGACGAGCGAGGACCGAACAAACGGCCCCGAAAGTCTGCGATTCTTGACCTTTCGGTCCCAAGCCTTGTGGGGCAGCGCAACCACAACTCTGTCCTCACGATTTGTTATGATCGCAACCGCCACCGACTTTTTTGCAGGTTCCTCTCCAACCAAGAGAGCACCAACATCATAGTGAAAATTCGTAGTGCCGCCAGCGAAAACAAACCCCAACTCCGGAGGCCTGGCTGTCTCGCTGGGCTCGCTTTCCTGCGTCGGACATCGGGCCTGAACTCGGGGAGATCTAGCCCAGCGGCCTCGCAAGCAAGCTTTGCTTCCCACTGCGAAGGGAAGCCACAAAAGATCGAGTCGCGAGAGTGTTGCAAGGGAGCGGCGGACGGAACACCTCCCCACTCGAAGCTCGCACAATAACGTAGACTCTGGATTTTCAGGGGTTGCGGGATCGCCCGCTCTGTCCTCGGAACTTGCCTGACAAGGCCCTGGCAAAGAACTGCCCGATGTCACGAGCCACAGCCCGGCGCTCGGCCTCAGTGATGGCAGAGCTGGCAGGCAGGCCCGCCGAAGCAGAAGGGAAAGCTGAAGCCGCAGGAGGGGCAGAAGAAGACCCCGAGGCGCACGGTGCGGAGCCCGATGCAGAAGGGCTGGCCTGATGCAATGCACGGGAGCTCTGGCACTCGACAGGTTGCCTCTGCGGTGGTTCATGGAGGTGCACCGGAGAGCTACGATGTCCCTTTCCTGAGTCCGGACGGTGTTCCCTGTTTTCCTACGCTGCGGCTCTTGTGCAAGTTGCGGATGCTCAGTTTGGATTTCTTACTGCTCGGTCCGGTTCGGACCCCTCGCACGAAACAAGGCTGAAGGCGATCGAGGCTTCTGTTGACAGGCTTTCGAAGCTTGTTTCCGCTGCCGTCGGCGAGCCTCCCCCTTCGACTCTGAAAGCAAAGCCGAAGGGAGGCCCGAAGGTCAAAAGCAAGGCCGCGGTTCAGCCTCCGGGCTCCGTCCCCGGTGCCAAAAATTACCGCTCGCGAAGTGCCTGGCCTCGACCCTTCCGTCGTGCGGGGCCGGTGCTGTCTCCGAGGATCGAAAGCTCTCAGGATGGTGCCGGAGTTGTGCAGACCTCGCCGGTCGAAGGCGCCCTTGTTGCACTGACCAAGATCGTCGGAGAGCTTTCCCGAGGGAGGCGAGGTCTATACGGCACCATCGAGCGGCTCATGGAAGAGGATCTTCTGCAGAGGCAGCTCGATGCCGGACTCGGTAACGCCCGGGCCACTGCTCGTGGCTGGTTGGAGCATCGCTCAAACGTTTCCCTCTGTCCCACTACAGTGAGGCTCCTTTGGTCGCTTTGCGGGGCCTGGGATTGCCTCCGTAATGATTGACCGGACGAGGCTCGCGCGAGGATCGCGCTGGCTGTGGCTGGCGCTGATCAGCAGGCTTTGGATGGTGGCAGCTGGACCCTCGCGGAACACCTTTTGCTTGTGCCCGGGCCTCCGTTTTCAGCTTTCGCGAATCGCAAGAGCCATCAGTTCGACGCGATCGACAGCTATCACACAAAACTGTTCGAGCCTCAGTGGGCAGAGTTGTGCCTACATCGTGTGAAGGAGTTGGAGCAGCATCTCGAAGCAAAGAAGAAACTCGGGAACCGGAACAAGCCGCCTTCTTCTGGCGCCGATGCCGGTGCAGACCAACGTGCTGAGAAGCCCGAGCGCCCGGGCGGAAAAGGCGCAAAAGGCCCCTCCGGGGGTCAGGCGAAATGATTTTCTTTTGGATTTTCGTGTGGGCTTCCGGGGCCTTGCTTTTCTCTGGCGTGATGCCTGCCCCGCCGGAGCTCTCGCCTCTACTGTGTGCCGTGTGCGCGGTGCCGACATCTGGCACACTCTCGGTGATTTTCTGCATCGCTTCCCCGAAGTGCATAGCACCCTCGCAGCCAGCTCTCACTTGGATTCCGGGCCAGGGTGCCCTACATCCTTCTTTCGCCGGTCCCTCGAGGAATTCGGCCCTTCTGTGCTTGAAGTAAAGCACGGGAACCAGAGCACCTTTGAACTTATCGCTTTGGTCCTGGACTCTTTCTCCAATGAGGCCTGCCATCGAGTCACTCGGGGCCCTGGACCTTCTTTTCTTTGTCTGCGGGACAGTGCTCCTTTAGCCGGGCCCTCCGGCAGAGCATGGTCTAGGGTAGCAAGGTTTGTTGAGATGTGGGATGGCCAGGCGCCGGTCTCTGCCGAGGACATGGGGCGCTCAGCTGTTAAGGTCGAGAAGCAGGAAGAGCAGATCCGGTCTCTTGCTATGCCTCAGCTTGGCTAAGGATGTCGAGGTGAGCCGTCTTAGTCTGCCCAGCTCCCCCAGGCCTTCGACCCAGCACCTTACCTTGATGGCCCGCCTCCCGTCTTTGTATCTTCGCCCGAGCTTGCATAGTATAGCGCTTGAGGATGCTGGGCTCCCTCCTCCAAAGGTTGCCTTCAGGTGTGCTTCAAAGGCTGAAAGGCTGGATCTGCTCGCTGCCCTTGATGCTGCGGGTAGACTACGCCTGCTGCCTGCGGCCGAGCATGACTCGAGGACTGCCTGCGGGATCTTTGCCGTTCCGAAGTCTACTCAGGCCGATCGGATGATAGTGGACGCCCGCCCGATAAACCTTGTGATGGCTTCTGAGAATGACTGGCTCACCACCATGGGTGCTGCGAGCAGCTTGCTCCGCATCGAACTTGATGAGCACGAACAACTGTACTGCTCTGGCGAAGATGTAAAGTAAAAGACTACTACCATCAGTTTATGACGACGCCTGACAGGGCCGCCCACTACCGCATAGTCGGGACTTTCCCGCCGGCTGCTCTGCAACACCTGTCCTGCTTCACAAGCCTGAGCTGTGGAACTCTGCTCAGGTCTGTGCCGCAATAAACTGCATGGCCATGGGTGACGTCAACGCTGCTGCGATAGGGCAGGCTAGTCACATTGGTTTGGTTTTGGAGGCGGGCCTCGTGTCGTACGAGCAGCTGCTTTGCTTGCGGAACCCTCCTTCCAGGGGTCCTCTCAGCCTAGGGGTTGTCATAGACGATTTGGTTGTCGTGGAGAAGGCCGCTCGGGGTCTGGACTTCGACCCTTCCGTCTGCCACAGCCCTCGAATCGTGGCTAAGATGCATGAGGTCTACCACCGCGTCCTTCTGGGGTTCCGACGTGCTGGGGGATGTGGGTTTGGTCCGACCTTCTTGTTCTCGCCTCGTCTGTGTCTTTGACCGCTGCCGTGATGGAGCTGCCTTGGGTCTCGGTTTCCTTGCTTGAGGTTCTCGCGGGCTCCTGGGTTTCAGCTTTGGCCTACTGGAGGAGGATGCTTTGCTTGCTCGACCAGTTTTACATCCTCCAGAGAGGCCGGCAGCAGCACGACATTGTTGCAAACACGGCCCTCCTTCGCGCTGAGCTCTTCTGCCTGTGTGCTCTGGCCCCTCTGGTTGCGACCGACCCTCGTGCTGCTTCGTCGGGCCTTCTCGTTGCCTCGGATGCGTCTGATGACCTGGGTGCGAACGCTGCTTTTATACACTATACCATGCACAGCAGCGCATTCGTACACAAGCATATGCATGCGCATAATCACTATAAGCCCCTAGCAAGTCACCAGTCTGGTGATGTGTGTGCATTTGCGGTACCCCGGTGTCGCTTGATGCACGACCCCCTCTGCCAAACGGTTTTCGTAAACCTTTGTACATTGCATCGCCCCCGTCGACCCAAAGATACGCGAGGTAGCTGTCAGAGATGTGAAACAAGGAACACACCCGTGCCTTTGATTTGGGAGCCCCGAATGAAAGGAAAGCCCCGAATGCGACGAAATTGCCTTCAGAGGGCTTGGCACACTCATGATCTCTGAGAGCTGGGCGTGCAAAATACAGGGCGTCGCTTCCTCCAATAAAGCGTATGATCAGAGTTCAAAGCATATGTGCACAGGACTTCCAGTATGGATGCCATGGACTTCTGAATCTAGGCAATGCGCTGAAATGTGGATGGTCATGGGGGCAGGAGGGCAGGAGGGCAGGAGGGCAGGGCAGGGCAGGGCACAGACAGGGCACAGACAGGGCACAGACAGGGCACAGGGCACAGAGCACAGGCCACAGGGCACAGGGGACAGGGCACAGGGGCACAGGGGCACACAGGGGCACACAGGGCACACAGGGGCACACAGGGNAGGGCGCGCAGGGCGCAGGGCGCGCAGGGCGCAGGGCGCGCAGGGCGCAGGGCGCAGGGCAGCATCTTTGGGCGTCAGCTCTGCTGCCACTGTGTTATGTGGGGTTCGGGGCTTCAACTTAAGCGGTGACAGGTGCAAGGCTTAGATGTGCTCGTAGGACTGTATCAACACGTCTGGAGCCTCAGTGCGGCTGCCAATCGAGCCCTGCGCAGTGCCACGTGGCACAAGCTGCAGCAGATTGTCACGGCCACGCCTGCCAGGCATCAGCTGATCATAGCCGGGGATGTTAATGCTACTCTGAAGTCCCGTCACCCACGGCAGTCCCCTCTTCGACTACGCACTCCAATTATGACAGGGAGTGGACGGCCCTGACACGAGCTGGTTCTGGAAGCAGCCCGAGGTTGAGGAGCTCATCGGTGACCACCCCGAGCTTAAGTTCTGGAGATTTGACTGCTGCAGATTCGGGTGCCGGTGGCGAAAACGCACCCGTGTGCTTACTAACTGTGGCTCCACGCTGCCAGATAAGCTCTGTCTCGGTGGCCATGTACATCAGTTGCTGCGAGGCCGCGCAGGGGCTTGGAGGCGTCAGTTGGACTGAAGCTGCAAGCGGGCTGCCAGTTGGAGCCTGCAACGTGCTGGCCACTGCTCTGTGGACCGACGCTGCTGGAGCAGCCTGCTCCGTCAGTGGCTGTGCTGGACGACAGTGACAGGATCGGAGAAGCAAAGAACCCGGGACCTCCCCGACCTCAGAGAGGCCGCCAAGGCTCCCTCTTTGATGTCGAGTTGGTTGAGCAGAGGGCGATAGTTCTGAGAACGAGGATCTGGGACGCTTTTGTCGGGTGGCTTCGCGAGAGGTTATCCGACTCGGCTGTCCTTTCGCTTTTCAGTTGTGCTTCGCTCCTGGCTTTGGTGCTTCGAGACTACGCGGACGAGCTCTACAAGGCCGGTGCTTCTTTAGGGTCGTACAGGCAGCTGTTGGCCCACAGCCAGAAGCTTCCGCCTTTACTTCGGCCTCACTTGAAGCCCGCCTGGGAGATGGTCAGCCGCTGGGAAGATTTGCAGCCGGTCTGCCATCGCACTCCCTTGCCGGAGATTATCTTAAAAACGCTGATCTGCCTGGCCTTAGCTTTGGGATGGAAGCGATGGGCAGCTGTTACTATCTGCACTTTCTACGCCATCACCAGGCCGGGCGAGCTGCTAAAGATGAGGCGAAAGCACGACCTTCTCCAGCCAAAGCACCCTTGGATGTACTTCCGAGTCGAAAAATCGAAAAGCAGGAGAAAGGCTGCGAAGACGCAGCATGCAAAGCTGAGCGATCGCAGCGCCTTGGAGTTTGCTGTTGCGCTGTGGCAGGATCTCCCTCGCAGTGAGCTTCTGTACCCTGGCTCTCCCGGAGTTTACCGGCGGAGGTGGGACTCTTTGCTTGCGATGCTGAGATTCCTAAGAGCGCAAAGCTCACTCCGGGCTCCCTTCGGTCTGGAGGAGCCATCGCCTTGCTTGTTTCAGAAGGGTCTTTCTGTGAACGATCTTCTGTGGCGAATGCGGCTGAAAAGTCTCGCTACCCTGGAGTTCTACTTGCAAGAGATGTCTGCGATTTCGGTTCTCCCTGACCTGCCGATGGCCACAAGGAGACGGATAGTCACTGCAGCGTCTTTGTTTCCTCGAATTCTTCAGGGCGGCCTGTAGCCTGACTTCGCAGCCTCGTTCGGATAGTGGTCCAAAAAGCGCCAAAAGTGGACGCTGTTCTTCGGTGCCAGCTCTTACTGCCGCTGGCTGTGAGAAAACAGGAGCGCGAGGAATCATGTCTTCAGCATGACTTCATGTGCGCATGTGCAGTTTCTCGGGCCCACCCACCCGCCCGTGGGTCCAAAAAGCGCCAAAAGTGGTCGCTGTTCTTCGGTGCCAGCTCTTACTGCCGCTGGCTGTGAGAAACAGGAGCGCGAGGAGTCATGAAATTGTTGTCCCCGCAAAGAGCGGTTACGCAGCTCCCGCTGTGGTGTGGCTGCCATTTTCGACTGGGATTTTCGGATTTTCTGCAGTACTGCTGGTGGAGCGTCCTTTGAGGACGCCGACTTCCCTTTAAAACCCAATGTTTTGACACGCCCTGCCGCCGCAGTGCCCGTGTGTGTTGGGATATGTCTTGGGTGGAAATTGTCTTGGAGATCCAGCAGTGCCACACTATTATGGTGCATCCTCGAGACCTCCCATTCTAAGGGATTGAGGATCGGCGAAATAAGAAATGATGCTCCTGACGCAACACCGCTCCGATATGATCAGACTTCAAGCCAACCATGAGTCAGAACCAAACGGACGAAAGGTAGATGGATGTTTTCCTTCTCAGGAGATGTATTTTGCTGACTCCCTCATGGAGGACCATCTATGCAGCATGCAACCTATATAGAATGTAGCAGAATCTGTGTGCGTCAGGACCGGGACGGCCGCCCGTATGCCGCTGGTCGCCTGCGCTTCGCCAACGCGGAGAACATGTGGCCTGATTGAAACATGGATTTTCAGCGAGATCAAAGCCTTTTCTGAGGCATCCGTGGCACCACCTTCGAGCAGGAGTCTTCGTTTTCGAGCTCATGGCGGCCAAGGCTCCTTGCTCGAGCTGAGCTGTCCAAGGTTGACACTTCCAGCAAGTTCGGTTTCCACTGCGTGGCCCGGGGTGTTCAGGGCCTCACAGGTTGCCCAGCATCGATGACACCTGCATAAGCTATCGCACGAGGCTCCATTCTTCAACTTCTAGAATTGTCAAGGACGCGGACACCCGTGGGACTCACCGCGCTGCGTGGCTGACCAGCGAAGCCCTGGCAAAGAATGCCGGGCAAAAAATGTTTGATTCGGCAGGGCCGTGTGAGTCCGTCGGGAGCCTCTTGGTGTGTGGTGACTCCCAAACGTCTCCTGCCCTGCAGACCAGGAGAGCGATGTGGTGGCTTAGGGCTTAGGGCTCCCAAAAAGTGGGCTCGCGACTTTCGCCCGCTAGCGCAACACGCATTGAGGTGGGAGTCCAAGCCATGAAAGAAACGCCGCGATATCGCTGTGGCCCCACCATGCTCCCTTACAAGAGGAAGACTTCAAGCCCTCGTTTGTATTGGTCGTTCTTTCAATGGTACAGGTCAGGGCAATCCAAGGCTTGTCTTAGACCCCGATCCGTCTAGCAACCCCCCCCCACTGCTCGTCACTGGTCGGGAGACGGGATCTCGGGATGCCTGTGAAGTCGACAGTTCTTCACTGACTTAAGTTTCTACTGTTGTCGTGTTTTCGGGATATGCAGAGACCTCTCCTTCCTGCTGTCTAAGCGTGTGTGGAGTGTTAGCGGCTCCAGGTTGCGAAGAAGGGCCGAGGCCCTGGCGCCTACATCTTGGACATCGGAAGTATAGGAGACCGAGAGCCGCATTGCAGCTGCGCACTCCGCTGCACCGCTCCAAGCCTGCCTCGTTTCGCTTGGCTTTTCAGGACGAGCTGGCAACGTCAGCGGAACGGCCGGGCTTGACAAAGCCTACAACGAGGCGCCGCTCAGTTGCTCCTCAGGAAGATCTCCTCAGAACGCTCTCGGTCTCGGGCACCCAAGAAGCAACCTCCCTCTCTCTCACTCTCTTTCTCACTCTCACTCTCGCTCGCGCGCTCTCACCCTCTCGCGCTCGCCCTCTCGCTCTGGCCGCTCTCTCTCTCTCTCTCGCTTTGATTTCTTTCTCTTTTTTCTCTTTCCGTCTTTCCTGTCCCTGGCGTCATCTCTGGTTCATCGGACCCAAATCGGCATCACTTCGGTCTCGTGTTTTCGTCTCGCTGCCCTGCACGATCAAATATATTTGGGGCTTCGTTCCTGCATCGGGGCTTGCTTCAACAAGCCATGTGCCAGAGAGTGTAAACGGTCTGTATTTGCGGCAGGAATGACCTCGGGATTGCAGCAGTATCTCTTACTCGTAGCAAAGAACCCGGTTGTCATAGTGCATAATAAAAAGACAGCCGCACCGGGGGTGTAAAGAAGCATTTCGGCAGCGCAAGCAAGCGTTTTCACTCGTGTGCAGACGACCAGAAGTCATTTTGAAGCTGCTTGTCCGAGCAGTGTTACGCTCTTCACGGGCAGTCTGCGCAACGCCTCCCTATTGGAGTGGCAAGCATTTGTGTCAAAGGCGGCCAAGGCTTCGTTCTTGACTCGTCAAACGAGGTCGAACACATTAGGTTCTTCAGACATCAACAAGTACAGATCTTATCGGAATCCGAAGCCCCTGACCCAAACGCGTTGCTCTCCCGGCAAGTGGGAATTCTTGCACTCGGTACGCCGTTGATACGTTCTTTGGTGACTGGAGCGCGGCTCAAGATACTGCAAGACCCTGCAGGCCCTGAATCCCTACTACGCTGCCGGGGCCGGGTCCAAGGTCGGACATGATCGGGACAGGCCTGCAGGGCCCTAGATCGACCTGCACCATCCCGTTTCTGGAAGGATGCGCCTTCAAAGGAAATCTTGGAGGAGCTGGGCAGCCTTGACAACGGCTTCGCCTTTTTGAAGGCCGGTAGGATCCGGAGGCTGTAAGTTCGACGCAAAGCTGCATCTTGGCACCATGCAGGCAGCGATCGCAATCCTGAATCGCCACTATCCTGGCATCATTGGCAAGGTATTCTACCTCAATAGTGTGTTGGCCTTACATGCTTCAGAAACTTCGTCCGTGGCAGAAGAATGGGCAACTTCCTTGACATCCTGCCCAGGACATGGTTTTCTGGGGAGCATTCAAAATCTTCTCCCGCTGGATCGCTGATCGTGGACACATTGACTTCAAATTTCTGGGTCCCTCAGCCGCATAGTCATCTGTCTCTGCTGAATGGCGCTCACTCTCCATCACAACCCCGGCACACGCCACGCAAGCATCGCAATTCCCGGCCAACTGTAGCAGTGAGCACGTGCCAGAAGATGGGCACATAATGGAGAAAATGAATCTTCAGAACGTCTTTAGAAGACTCGCTGGAAAGTGGGGCCTTCTGCAGGAGAAGTGTAAAATTCACCGTTTGCTGAAGACTGGACGCTGCCACCTGCTCGCCCGGTGTGCTGTTACTGACACTGAGCAAATTCGGAGGCCGGGAATCACTACGTGAGGTTACGAGTGTGGAAGAAGCCGTGCAGATTCCGATTCCCTGTCAAGAATTCCCCTAATTTCCCTCAAACTCTCTAGGTTTCCCCCACCGTTTCCCCTAAAAGGTCATTGATTTTCCCTTGTGTTTTTTCCTTCAGCTGTCAAAACAATCCTTCTGTTCCCCTCTATGTATTCCCTTAATTGTGCCGGCTGACGAGGACATAACAGAACTTTGTTATTCCTTTCGCACACCGTTGTGTCATCGAACCGCTGCGTTTTCCAAACCTGAAGACAGCAATAGGGGCGGTTGGATAGCATCGAGTTTTCCATAGAGGTTTCTTCAGAAAAATTGGTGCTATCGATCCGCCGCGTTTTCCGAAAATGAGGACAACGAAGGGCGGTTCGATAGCACCGAATTTTCTGCGGGGTTTCCTTTCAGAGGATTTGGTGCTGTCGAACCGCTGCGTCTTCCATGACTGAAGACCGCGGCTCGATAGCATCAAGTTTCTGGGATATGCTTTGCGAATACGGACAACAAACAGGCCCGGCTGGATAGCACCAAATTTTCCGAAGAGTGTCCTTTGAGAAAATTTGGTGCTATCGAAGCGCTGCGTTTTCCGGAAATGAAGACATGTGAAGAGCGGTTTGATAGCACAAGTTTTTGCTGAAAGCTTATAGGGTATATATATATATATACACATATATATACATATATATGGACACGCCCCCCCCATGACCTACCTCGGCCTCTTTTCCATTGTAAATATCGTCAAAACGCACACTTTTCATGGATGATAACCTCCTTACTTTTCATGGCTGATCTGAAGTCATGTCTCTTTACAACGTCGTGCCTACTCATATCCCTAGGAAAACCAAAAAATCCAAAAGTTTCGGGCCCCTCAGAAAGATTTTGGATTTTTGGATTTTTGGATTTTTGGTTCTCTGAGCTTCAGAGCCAATACAGCGCGCAGCATGTAATTGTATTTGCTAGTCTTAGTCTTAGTTTGTACCTTAATCTTAGTCTTATTCTTAATCTCAGTCTTTGTAATAGGGCTAACATTGGTAATTTTAATCTTAGCATTGCTTCTTTTGGAGCAGTAGTCTTCATATTTGCCTTAGGCATTGGTGTTAGTATTAGTATTTGTTTCGTGTTAGTATTAATATTTGTAGCATCAACACGGGCAGTAGTCTTAATATTATTGTTCGTGTTGATTAGTGTTACTGTTAGTGTTAGTGTTGGTGTCAGTGTCGATGTCAATGCCAATGTCCTTGTCAGTGTTATTATTGGTCTAAATATAAGTCTATATAATATGTGTACCAATGGCAGTGTTAATGTTTAGTGTTAGTGTTAGAGTTAGTATTCGTATTGGTCTTGGTCTTAGCCTTTGTTTATACTTAGTATTAGTATTAACCCGTGTATAGTATCATATTAGTATATTCTATATTTGTAGGTCTATGGGCAAATTGGAAGCTTAGTATATGAGTATATTGGTATATTGGTATGTTGGTACATTGGTGAGTGAAAATACAGATTCTTTGGTACGTTAATGAGTGTGCTTTTTGGATTTGATTTGAACGTGATTAGTAGTATTCGTAGGAGCATTAATATTGGTATCAGTACCAGTATTGAAGTTAGTACTATGCATAATCGTATTAGCTGGAGTATCAAGTGGTAATACTAGTATTCATATGAGTACAGATATTTTTGTTTACTCATGATATAAATACTGAGAACAATCAATAAGAATATGAGCAGTAATATCCGGAGGAACACTACTACTTATATTCATATCAATATTAGTATTAATAGTAGCATTTGTGTGTATACTGGCATTAGTACCAATATTAGTTTCATTATGAATAGGTTTTTAATATTCGTAGGAGCATTAGTATTCATATCAGTATCGGTATTACTGAAAGTATCACAATTCGTAAAAGGTATTTGTAATCATATTGATTAATATCAATATTAGTATGAATAATGGCTTTATCTTTGAATACGGGTATTAAAATGAATTCTAACACGAATATGAATATTTTTTTCTTCGTAGGCAAAAATGACCTTAATATTGAAAGTAATATTAATGAACGCTAATGCTAAAAAAAACACACTATTGCTGGTATGGATACGAATACTAATACTAATTTACTATTATGTATGTTCGTATTAGCATTGGTATTTCGGACTTATATTAGTATTCCAACCAACTATTAGAATTGATATTCATATTGAAAACATTTAATAAGAATATGCTTATTGGTATCCGTAGGAGTGTTAATATTCCCATTAGCTATTAGCATTAGTATGTAAATTAGTATTCGTGTTAATATTTTTACTGATATGAATATGATGATTAGTATTCGTAGGAACATTAGTATTCACATTCGTATCAGTGTTGCTATTAACGTTAATATTCGTACTAGTATTAATAATAGTTTTCGCGTTACTATGAGTATTACTATTCGTAAGAGTATTAATATTCCTATTAATACAAGTAATTGGTATTGGTATTTCTTGATGCTAGTATTAACATTAGGCTTAATATAAATATGAACATCTTTATTCGCAGGAATTTTAGTATCAGTATTAGTATTAGTATTAGCTATTATAAGCATTGGCGCATGAGCAACTTAAAAGCTTCACACAAAATAAAAATGTGTGCACATGTAACCCTCATTACGATCTCAGGTAGGATGCACACATCGTTCTGTCTTGGTCCCGTCTGTGGGTTCTGCCTCTGTTTATGTGAACAGAATTAGAAATAAAACAAGATAAACACAAACAATATCCGGCACATTTAGCGATCTTACGTAGGATGCGGACATCGTTCGGTCTTGGTCCCGTCTTTGGGTTATGCCTATCGTCATTATATGAACAGACTTATGAATATCCGGACCATTTAGGCAGTATCCTATTACAGAAGTGCAGGCATTGAAGCTTGCCCAGATCCGCCAACGGCGATGTCGCGACGTCGTACCCGTGGTCATTACAGTGTATTCNATGAATATCCGGACCATTTAGGCAGTATCCTATTACAGAAGTGCAGGCATTGAAGCTTGCCCAGATCCGCCAACGGCGATGTCGCGACGTCGTACCCGTGGTCATTACAGTGTATTCAGTTAAAGATATATGTTATCATTGCTTATGTATGATTGTATTTAACCATATAGAATAGTTATCTAAAGTCCTTACATGTTCTACGCGTCGCTAGCCGAAGCACCTCGCAGTAGGTCTTGGGGGAGTGTGATCTTATATATATATATGGTCGCCTCCCCCCGTTGACAGACCATGCCCTTTCAAGTGAGTCGTAGTGCATGGTCTGTCATCGGATGGGTGACAATCAGCCCTCCCAAAATCAATTCAGAAATTTCCAAAATTCTCGCCCCTAACTTTCGGGATTTCCAAAATTCAAAAAAAGTTCCAGGAACTCCAAAATTTCCAAAATTCCAAAAAAATCCAAAAATTCCAAAATTTCCAAAAATTCCAAAAATTCCAAAATGTCCAAAATGTCCAAAATTTCCAAAATCCCCAGACCTAGTGGACGGGATTTTTCCAAAACATAAGGGCTAACTTTTTGGAAAAATTGGAATTTTTTGAATTTTTGGAATTTTGGTCTTTTTGGAAATTTTGGAATTCTTGGAATTGATTTTCAGGAGGGCTGATTGTGACCCATCCGATGACAGACCATGCACTACGACACACTTGCAAAGGCAAGGTCTGTCAATACTCATGCCCATATTTAGACGAATGTCAATATACATGTATATATATATGTATTGTTACTCCTACGAATACTATTACCAATACTAATATTGACATTGATCATTTGTTGAATGCTCAAGCGAGTACCAGCATTATTATTAATATTACACGTCTATAAAGCCTAATACGAATATGTTTAATAAAAATACTAATATTGATTAATATTGACATTAATCTTCCTACGCATATCAATAGTCATATTCATATTGATATTAGTGTACATTAAAACCAATGCTAACACACACCTGCATATACTAATGTACATAAATATACATACCACTATGTTAAAATACAAAAACATTAACTCATTCATGTAGTCATCTGTTAGTATTTTCATGTAATCAAGAGTAATGCTAAAACAAACATTTCTTCAAATACAAATCATCAGATTAATATTAGTACTAACGGTAACACTATTTCTAATTTTAATAATCACAATATGTACACTAACAGCAATATTTGCATAAGTATTGATGCTGCTACGAAGTTATCAGTCATGCTATCACCAAGACTAATACTGACATTGATAATTTGTTGAATATTCAAGATAATGCCAGTATTAATACCAGCATTATCACTTCTATTAAGGCGAATACGACAATGAATAATCCTAATACTAATATTAACATTAAAACTCCTACAAATACCAATAATCATATTCATATTGATATTCATATTGATATGAAAAAAACATACCACTATCTTAAAATACATATATATATATATATATATATTAATGCATTCATGTACTAATGTCTTAGGATAAGCATATTCCCATATACCAACGTAATAATATACTACTTGCTAATGTATGAACATACTATACTATACTAATGTACTAATGTACTAATGTACTAATATACTAATATACTAATAACCTAATAAACTAATATACTAATATACTAATATACTAATATACTAATATACTAATATACTAATATACTAATATACTAATATACTAATATACGACTACTGTAAAAGGCAAGTATGCCGACATGACAAAGTAGTGTACTAATATGCCAACATACTGATAAACTTTTAAATCTTTAGACAATACACGAATATAGTACATATACTGGTATACTAATGCACGAATATACTGGTATGTTAATATAATATACTAGTATACTAATACACCAATGTACTAGTGTACTCATGCACCAGTTGTACTAACATATTAAATATACTAATATACAAGTATACAAATATGTTACTGCTCGAATACATTAATGTATTGATATACTAANTAATACACCAATGTACTAGTGTACTCATGCACCAGTTGTACTAACATATTAAATATACTAATATACAAGTATACAAATATGTTACTGCTCGAATACATTAATGTATTGATATACTAATCTGCTAATATACGAAACTATCAATATACTAACATATCAAAACTAATTCTATATTTATACTAATACTAGCACTTGTGCGAACATTAACTGATATTAAACCCAGCATTAAGACTGATCCTATACTAGCAGTGGTACTATTACTGACATTGACACTGGCGCGAACACTAACACGAACATGAGCACAAACACTAGTTTATATTTACTAGTATTGATATGTATACTTACAGTAAACACTAATACTAATACTAGGCCATAGATGCCAGAATTTTGGAATTTTTGGAATTTTTTGAGCATTGCAGTGTTTCGTGAGTTTCAGGGTCGGAAATTTTGGAATTTTTTGAGCATTACAGTGTTTTGTAAGGTTTAGGCCACGAAACACTGCTATGCTCAAGTTTCGTGAGCCTTGAAGCTGTGAAAAGTTGCCTTTTTTTGAGCATTACAGTGTTTGGTGAGGTTCAGGCCACGAAACATTGTAATGCTCAAAAAAAATCAACTGTTCACAGCCTCAAAGCTCACGAAACACTGCAATGCTCAAAAAATTCCAAACTTTTAAAGAATTTGCCCCGGGCCTGGTTATAGATGCCAGAATTTTGGAATTTTTGGAATTTTTGGAATTTTTTGAGCATTACAGTGTTTCGTGAGTTTCAAGGTTGGAAATTTTGGAATTTTTTGAGCATTACAGTGTTTCGTGATGTCCAGGACAGGGTATGCTGTATCACAACAGAACAGTGANAGCATTACAGTGTTTCGTGATGTCCAGGACAGGGTATGCTGTATCACAACAGAACAGTGAGCTCTCAACCGCTTTCAAGGACTAGATTTGCTATTTTATGCGTCTTCCGGAACAGCAAAAGTTTTCATTACTCTTTGCTTGATAAGTATGAACAAGGCCCACCTCAGTTGTTACATATTTTATTTCATGTATGTTTAGGAGGCAGGTAGATCTATGGCTATGGCACCAACAGCACGGGCTCTAGTACTTGAGCTTTCTCGAAAACGGTTTTGGCCCTTCTTCGGCAAGCTGCACAGCCTACAGATCCNACAGCACGGGCTCTAGTACTTGAGCTTTCTCGAAAACGGTTTTGGCCCTTCTTCGGCAAGCTGCACAGCCTACAGATCCAACACCGTACTAATGAATGCCGCTGAAGTGCTGGAGCAGCACAAGCCTATCTAGAACTTCTTTCATTTCATATTAAAGACTGTAGGAAACTGCTTGCATTTTTCTACCATCAGAAACAATGGAGACTTCTGCCTATGCCGTTTCCGATGAGACAGGGGTTTTCATTCAGTTAACTCTTATGGATGGTGTCCTATACCCTGGAGAAGATACCGATCGCCATGTCTATGGCTGTTTCTCTAATAGCTGTCATAGAACGTAACGCAAAAAAGTAGCTCTNAGAAGATACCGATCGCCATGTCTATGGCTGTTTCTCTAATAGCTGTCATAGAACGTAACGCAAAAAAGTAGCTCTCATCAATCTTCAAGCGACACTCCCTAGATGTGATCAGCAGAGAACGAAAAGCTTGTTTACTGGTATCTTTTATTAAACGGGCAAGAGGCATGAGACTTCTATCGGTTTTTATTGAAGCCACCTGCTTCATGCATATCCTGACAAAGCGATACCGGTCATTCTGTNTATCTTTTATTAAACGGGCAAGAGGCATGAGACTTCTATCGGTTTTTATTGAAGCCACCTGCTTCATGCATATCCTGACAAAGCGATACCGGTCATTCTGTCGATGACTATGGTGTAGATGCTTTCATAGTTCGTAGCACAACATGAAAAGGAGCTCTCTTCAGTCTTCAAAGAATAGAGGTCCCATCGTAGAGTTTCTTCTGGAACAGCAGGAGTTTTATTTCTCGTGCTTGATAGGTATGAAGATGGCCCTATTAGTCTTGGTTTACTTCGTCTTGTATCCTCAAAACTTTATAGCGATTGCTATGCACATGGCTGCTTTTAATATCTGTCATAGATCGTATCACAATATAAAGAGAGTTTTCTTCCATCAAATGCCATTTTACTCTGTTTTACTTACAAGGATAAGGAGCCCCTGCCTTCTGATTGATACGTATCAATACAGCCAGTGGTATTTAGTCCTGGTTCATGTTTGGAAGGTGGCAAAAGCTCTCTCTCTTCTTGCTGCCGAAGTGCCTTCTTGTGCGCCCCCATATGCAAATGAAATTTTCAACTCCAGAGGAGCTTTCCCATTTGTCATGAGGCAAAGAACAGCTGTTGGAGTGGGGCTTCAAAAATAAAAGCGCTTGTGTATTCGACTTCGTTCATGTATAATGGAAAGGATATGAGAGGGGCTGTTTGTGTCTGCTCACTCGTCTATCAGATGCTAGAGCTATTAGACCGCATCAGAATCGGACGCTGCACGAGCAGCGGGAAAGAGATNGTATAATGGAAAGGATATGAGAGGGGCTGTTTGTGTCTGCTCACTCGTCTATCAGATGCTAGAGCTATTAGACCGCATCAGAATCGGACGCTGCACGAGCAGCGGGAAAGAGATGGCCCGCGCACACAGACGTCTTCGTCAGAGAGACTATAGTATAGAGGAATGTTGTTTAGTAACACACCATAAAACATTATAAAACGCAAAAAACACGAGGGTTTTTAGTACTAGATGAATAAAAATAGCACGCCCTCCAGCATTTCAGCTTCTCCAACACATAAACTATCGTAAATCAGTGGCCGAAATTCGGCGCCAGATTTATACACATATCAAACCTGCGACTTGTAGCAGCACGTTTGCATGCACATGGCGAAAGGCACGATTGTATCGCTATTTACGGTGTTTTCGGCATATNGGGGGGGAGGGGTGACCATATATATATATATATACATATATATATATATGTATACACATATGTGTATGTATACATATGCTCAGCGTTCGAGCCAGGTCCGTCTGATGAAAATCTGACGAACTTCAGTGCTTCGGGTTTCTATAGTTTAGGGGGTTTCAGGGGCTTTAGGGTTTAGGGGTTTCGGGGTTTTAGGCTATAGGGGTTTCTAGCTTTAGGGGTTTTGGGCTTTAGGGCCATTCTTGCTGGGGACTGTGCGAGAGTTGTTCTGTGGGGTCTTGAAGGGTAGAATCGCGTTGGATGCAGGTCCTGGACCTGATTCCTGCTGGAGGATCGGTCTTAGTGGTGACCAAGCAGGAGGCCGCCCACTCAGAGGATCATGGGACTTAGTAAGTATGGTTAGATGTACCTTCATTGGGGTTATAAGTGATTAAAATCAGTATATTTACCCAAATAATAACCATAGTCACGTTTAAGCAAGGGGTTCGAGGCTAGGTGCGACGGGCCTGCCAGTTTATGCCGACTGTTCGCACAAAGTGTTGTCGATCATGTGATTTTTGGTGCGCGCACGTATGAAATGCCACGCATACGCTATGCTGCATGTATTTTAATGAGGTACTTCAGTCCCACTTGAGAAGTTGATTTGTTTCGTTTGCGCTTGCAGCACGAGCAAGGTGGAGTCCAGAAGCCTGGCAGGAAAGCAGGAGTGGCAGGGTCCCAAGTTGAGTCGTTGAGCTGTCGCTAACATGTCGGAAAGCCGCGTGTAATTCCATCATAAGAGGCTCACTCAGAGGCTTCTGCGTTTCTCCACGAGATTCGAACTTCAGAGCTTCATGCGGGGGCTTGGTGAGTCACTTACCCGAACTGTAGAGAGAGGGATGGGACAGGAGGAGTAAGGATTGTTGCAACCCTAGAGGCATAGATTGGAACCTGCCACACCAGCTGTGGCAAACACGGCATCTGGGCGGGAGTTCAGGATTGGGAAAATCACGAAGGTATGGAGATTTCAGAGAAATGGCGTGAACCAGGCTGGCGCAAGACACGCAGGATATATTCGATACATTCACACGTGTCGGTATTTCCCTTTTTGTGCCCAGGTATACGGAACATGCATCATGCTACAGCGATATCGATGGGCATTCGGGTGTAGACTTGTGTGGTTCTTTGCTTGGGTTCTTAGGTTTGCACGAAGATATTGTCAATGACCAGTTTCAGCCTCCAGCTTTCTGTGATCGCCAAGGCAAGTCAGTAGCAAAGACGTCGACAAGCAGGCGAGCGGCGAGCGCGCGGATGGTTCTTTCTGCAAAGTTCGCTTGGACGTGACAGGCCGAGTATGTTGCGGCGGCTTCGGCAGATGGACATGCGTGGCCCTCAGAGCTTCAGCGCTGGGATCGAGTCCAGAGCCAGGCTAGCTGCTAGCTCCTCGTGCGCTCTGGCCACGTGCAGTCATACTTGGCGCCTGAAGATGTGAAGTGCTTGTCCAAGACTGCTGCATCACGAAAACTCTCAGTGTTCGCAAACAAGCTCTCTGCCAACTTCCTGACATCCTCCAGGTGTGCGTGATGGCCGTGTCAGAGGCGGGGAAGTGCCGGGAGGTGTTGCTGAAATCATGAAAGGACGTTGTTAAGTCTCGAGCGTTTTCCTTTACCCTGAGGGAATTTCGGCAGGGATGGCCTAAGTTACTCTTCCATCTATGGCACCATGATGAGTCCAGGGCAAGACTGACCCCAAAACAGGTCGGAGTGAGATCGTTTCGTTGAGTGCAAAACACCTGAGCCAAAGTCCTGTGTGCTTATTGCTTCCGGCAGGGTGCTGATACTTCGACGGTGCAGATGCTCGGATGCATTTGGGCACCAAAGCCAAACTCCCGGACCTATTCTACCTAATATAGGGCCCTATTTTAAATTGGCAGTACTGGATCCTTAGTATAACATACCCTCCTATACTCCCCTAGAGCCTAAACCCCATAACATAGCCTTTGGCCCTATACCCCAACACCCTGTACGGCCTAGTCTAGCTGCTTTTCAGGCCCCCAGAGAAGCCCGAAACCTTAAATCCTAAACCCCAACACCCTCTCGGTTTTTCGGGGCCCCCGATGGGGGTCAGCTTCAAGGGCGGGGCCCTTTTCCCTCAGCCCTAAACCCCATAGCATACTTAGCATACCCTCCCCTCTTGCAGTGTTTTTTTAGGGGCTCGCCTTCCAGGGGCCAAGGAAGCTCAGCTTAGGGGCCAAGGAAACGTCGGAGAGAGCCTGGAGCCTGCGGCTTGGGGAATTCGGGCTGTTTCGACTTTGGGGGAAGTAGGGGAGGTAAAGGCTAGAGGAGAGGGGTAAAGGGGGTGGGGTAAGGCTAGGGTAGGGAGGGGGATATGCAGGGCCAGGTTGCTTCGAACTTTCTTTAAGTATGACCCACCTCTATCCATCGTCACGGCGGTCCCTCGTTGAGATATGCGGGCCGGATTACTTAGAACTTTCTTTAAGTATGAGAGGTGAAGGGGTGCTTCGGATTTTCTGCAGCCTGGAGTACAGAAGCCGAGGAAGCTGGACTCCAGCGGCAAAGTTCTCGACAAGGCACTCTCAAGAAAGTTCAGGAGCCCTTAGCCCTACTTGGAGGTTCTTACGACTGATGATATACATCCTGCATGGCCCATCATAAGGAATATACCATGTTTCCCATAGTCTAGGGTCATTAAGGTAATGCAGGATTTATATCATCAACCGTAGTTAGTTAAGCAGGGCTTATGAATAGGATATCTATAGTTGTAGCCTGTATCAGGGGACTTATAGCCCCACTCAAAACTACCATGAAAATCCAAGCAAGCTACTCCCAAAGTGTAGGTGCTTGATGGGGTTCCCAGAATTTCCCGGTTCAGGTCTGCATGGGGCTTAAAGGTTTACTGCCCGCCGTTACATGTATGCACAAACCTGAAGGCCTGAAGAAAATTCTCAAGTCCTAGTTGCCAAAGGCCTACAAGATAAACACCTTCTTGGTTCCTGAGTAGTACCCTTTTGCCCGTTTTAGTTTAGGGTCCGCTTATTAAATCCGAATATCAGGAAAAAGGGTACCCTTACTATGAAGGGGCTACTCAGGAAACTAGCCTTATATAGAGCCCCTAAATCCTTATCTATACTACAGCACTTTTTCAAGCCCCTCTCCAAAGCTTACAGCCGTACAAGGTACCCTTTTTTGAATGCCCCCCCCCCCCCCCGAATATTGCAAAGCCCTATCATAGATCCCCCAAGGGGTTCCCTTTAAAGGAGCCCCTAGAGCAACCCTTAAAATGACCCCTTTAAAGGAGCCCCTTGTAGCAACCCTTAAAAGGAACCCTTTAAGGGAGAACTTACAGCAACCCTTAAAAGGACCCCTTTCAAGGGAAGTTGAAAAGTCCGGCAAAGCGAAAGGCCGAGTACTCTTTCGGCCCACCGGTGGGTCCTGGCTCCTCCATGATCGTGGATGCCCCTTGGTCGCAGGGCTTAGGGGTCCCAGCAATTTCGGGGTTTAGGGTTTAGGGTTTAGCGTGGGGGGGGNGGGGGTTCGGGCCTAGTGTTTGGGGCTTGGGTGTAGGGTTAAGAGTTTGGGGTTTGGAGATTTTATTGTTTGCAGGTTGGGATTTAAAGTTTGGGGAGGGGCGTAATAGGGAGTTTTCGGGTTGAGGGTAAGGTTGTGAGGTGGCTGGTTTGGGATCACAACTTAGGCGTTGCTTCAGAGGTTTCGATATGGTTTGCTGAGGTGAGAATGAGAAGCGTGTCATAGGGTTTAGGGAAGACAGACAAAAGTGTTTAGGTGCTGGAGTGTAGGAGTTCAAATTCAAGATTCTTCTTCTTGGGTATCCAAGACTCCAACCGCCCTTAACCCAGGATTCCTTACAAAGAATCCTTCGTGTAATTTAAGAAGTAGTTCTTTCTCAAATCTTTCAGTGCTTGAAGCGATTCGGCGGCGGGATTGCAGGTCAAGGCAACTCCTGTCGCTACTGGAGCGATCTTTTGCTTCTTCTTCGTGGCAACCCTCATAGTTACCCCTTAAAGTTTCCACTCATAGTAACCTGTGTTTCAAGACCCGTTGGGGCGGCCACCAACGTTGTTTAGTCGGTTCCAGTAAAACTGCGTCTCCTGCGGTCCCAGGCACATCTGGTCGTGCTGCAGGATGATACCGTCTCCTCGCACACGTTTTGCCTGGGCCCCGAAGATGAGGGAGGGGGCTCTTTCTCATTGAGCTAAGAGGATCTTACTTACTTACATAGTTTATGTGCTTTGGAGCGCAAACCTTGTTGGTACAAGAGTTAGCCTACGGGTTCTCAGAGGAGTGCAGATTGAAGATCCTTAGCTCGGCCGACTTCTTTCCCGGTCCTCTCTTCGGGAGGAGCACCTCGCACGCTAGTGTAGAGCTATAGGAGTTCCCAGAAGCATCCGAACCTAATATCCACATAGCAAGACCCTTCATGCATACAAGGATCATCTAAGAATCCCTAAAGAAACCGATCGTGTCGCAAGGTGGCAGTGGGAGCGGCGCCACCGAGTCAGTGGAGCTCCCGAAGGCTCGCCCCCAACTCCTCTTGCTTCACGAGAGCCCCGGAACAGAGTTTAGGGTTTAGGGTATCGGAAACATGCACCCTTGCCATGTCCTGTGGTCTTTGAAACGGTCTTTGTGTAGGAAAGCTCATTATGCATAGCGCACGGTCACTTTCCCAAGCTACAAAAGAACGCAGCTCACTCTGACTCAGGAGCCTCAAGCCAAAATCCCGAAAGCTTCAGGATCCTTCTACCCCCCCCCCCCCCCCCCCNCCCCCCCCCCCCCCGCCCGACAAGAAAAAATGGCATCATCCCATTCTTCCACCCTAACGTCGCCAAATCCCAAGCCCGAAAACCTATGCAACCCCAAGCAAGGGGATCCAACCCAATAAATCCCCACAACAGCATAAAGTGGCATAAAGACCGACAACCTCACGCACAAAAGTTCTAGGAAACTTGTTAAACACTGTAGAAAAGTCGGCAAGCTCCTACGAAGGCCTCAACTAGCAATGCCCATTGTTTGTTGGAAAAACCGAGAGATATCTCCCTGAGGGTGGCTCCTGGAGGCTGCAGCCGTGGCAGCACCTCGGCTCAAATTGCAGAAGGGTGTTATATGATATTATATAACTATATATATATATGAGCTGTAGAAGGAAGGGTGTTAAGGGCGCAAACTTTTCGGCGGTCGTCCACGGAGATCACGGAGAGAAGCTGGCCAAGGCTGGCAGAGCGCACTGCGACATACTCCAGGTATGACTACAGGACTCCCTGGTGCTTAGCAGGGAATGGGGGAATGGATTATGGAGACTACTATTGGGGATAATATAGGGACTACGATAGGGATCCATCCACTAAGAACCAGACAGAGGATGGCATGTGTCCTTCATCCGGGTATGCCTTCTCCCGGTGTTGAAAATTTCGAGGGATTTGCCCAGCATCGTTGAGCTCCGACCGATGCCTCGACCCGGGCTCAAGGGATGCAGCTATGCACGCCAAGTCTGACAGACGCCCAAAGGCAACTCTTCTTTAGAAGGCTGTTCTTTGGCGGTTCTTTCTCCATCCCAACCCCCCTAAACCCTAGACCCTAAATCCGAGGCATACCAAGGGCGTTTTCGCAGTCACCAATGGCAAGTCCACCACGGTCTTCAGCATCGGATCCAAAGGCGAGCGCGGGGGAGCGTCCGCGCGCAAGCCGTTTTGGGGGGCAAATGTAAAGGGATCTTTGGGGGCTACTATAAGAGATCTATAAGGGTACTATAATATAGGGGCCTTAATAGTTTAATTCGGGTTCATGATCATGGTTTAAAGCTTTAGCTCTTTCTTGTTTGGAGCTTTAGGAAGCTCTGGTTCAGGGTCTGAGGGTTTAGCGTAGGAGCCGGCTTTTGGAACACAAACCCGAGCTAAATTCGGAGCCTGATATGATATGGACTACCTCTTCAATTCTTTGGCATGAACCTCCGCTGTGATGCCCTAATTCTGGTCCAAGTTAGCCGCATCCTTCGAGTGTAAGTTGCAGGAATCTCCGACTTTGCATCTTGGCTCGCCTTGCCAGGTTTGAAGCAGTTGAAAACATTGGATGCCGCCGCTTGGAAGAAGTCTGAAGTGGGACCATGTGACCATGTAAGGCTCTTTCGCAGCCCAGAGAAGAGCTTTGACGAAGGAATTGAAAAGGGATCCTCCATGCTTCCCCCTTAACCTACCTTTGGTTAGTAGGGAATGGAAGAATGGTAGTAATAGTAGTTATAATTGTACCCCATTCCTCCATTCCCTACTAACCAAAGGTAAGTTCATCGACTCTCTAAACGCCTCCTCGAACTCCAAGGAGACGGTGGTGGGCCCAGTCTTTGGGGTCAAGGACGACGAGACCGGACAGCTCGTGGCTTTGGCCATGACCAAACCCGAGGCAAGTTAGGAGACTTCGGTTTTTGGGTCAGAACCTCTTTGAGCCACTCGTGGTGTCGGGTTTAGCGTGCGAACTTTTTGTCAAGAGGTGCCCAGTGCCAAGTGCTTTTCGTCTCTTGTACGTACTAAAGGGGCCTTTATTATTACCTATCCTAGTTTGGGGGTTCCTTATTTTAACCGTAGTATAATATGCCCCAAACCCTATACTATTTTGGGGGTTCCTTACGATAATTATAGTATCATGGGCCCCAAAACCCCCAAAAAAATTACACACACACCCCAAGCCTCCGCCCTAAACCCTAAACCCTGGGCAGGCCACGCAGATTCAGCTCATGGACCCTGCATCCGGCAACGTCCAGCCCGCGGCGGGGGAGCTGAGCCAGGGAGTCCCGGGGTTCGCAAGGGATGGGTTTGGGCCCTGATATAGTACCCTAATAATTAGTAGGATCCGAAAAAAGTACCCCTAATTTTCGGAAGTTTGGGGGCTGAAAGGGTCATCACAAGGAAGAGAAGAAGGCAGAGATAGGCTTTCAGTTTACTTAGCGAGCACACAGGGAGTGTCGTGAGCTGGCTGAATTTCTGCAGTCGTCGGGGTCGCACCGCAGCAAGACTCCGGGGAATTCTGACGCCCAGTTACACATCTGTAGCCCCTCCAAAATCCGTGGTGTTGGTGATGATGATGCCCACGAGGATGATGGTGATGGTGACGGGTAGCAGCAGCAGGCAAAGGAGGAAGAGGAGGAGGAGCGACATATTTTATGCAACATGTAGTTACTCGATGTCCTGCGTACCCAGGTGGCCCAGTGTGTCCACACCCCACGCTCCCAGGTGAACATTGCCGGATTCACTGCGACGGATCATGGCAACAGCCTGCTGCGCTCCCGGCGCGCTTTTTTGGGCACCCTGTATGAGTATACTATAATGGACCCGAATGTTTGTTTGAATTGTGAGGGCCTCAGTTGTTTCAGCCGACTTTGTCATCCTTTCTACAAGGGACCATTCCTGATTGTTCGGGGTCGATATGTTCTCCCCTCAGGATGCCTCATTGAGTCTAGACAAAACATGAATCTGACACCTCAGCATCACTAGAGGACCCAGTATAATTAGGTCCATCTCTTATAGATCCCTTACAAGATCCCTTAGGGGACCCTAAACCCTAACCCTACCCCCTAAAAAGCCCCAAACTAGACCGTAAGATCTCATAAGATCTGCACTCCTAGACCCTAAACCCGAAACTCCTAAACTCCTAAACCCTAAACCCCTTAAAAGCTTCAAAGAGCCCTAACGAGCCCCAGCCAGGCTCCTGGTGCACGAGCTGAGCTCAGGGGCCCAGGCCTCAGCTCGAAGACGCCTTTTTTTTACGGTAATCGTAAGAACAACTTGTATTATTATTTAAAAAAGGGACCCTAATTTTGACAACCACCCATATTAATAAATATCAGCAACTATTTAATAATACTATTACTGTTATTTGTTATTGTTAGTTGTTATTGTTATGGTTTTTATTCTGCATGTTCTGGTCATACGTTTAAAGATTGTTGTGGTTAGTAGCCTTATTGTTATTGGCATTGTTGTTATTATTAGTATGAGGGACCTCATGGATTGAAGTAAGTGGTATTTGGGGTTTTAGGGTTTAGGGTTTAGGTGCCTTCATGATTAAAACCGTGGTCCTTTCTTTGAAGGGCTCTTGAGAGGCTTCTACAGTGATCTAGGGCCCTCCAAAATATCGCAGGGTTTGGGGTTTAAGGGTNGGGGGGGTCGGGGGGGGTGCATCCTATTATGGAAATCTGTCGAACATGCTTTAGTGAGTGGTTGCTTAGGCCCCTATTAGCTGAACGCTTTCAGGTGATTCTTTTCGCAAGATTCCCCAAGCCCGAAAAGCTCTAAACCCACTGGAACAGCCCAAGGAGCACCTCCCCAAAACCCCAGCGAACTGTAAGACATCTGAAAGGCAAAGGAGCAATCCTAACAAGCCTTAAGCCACAACATACCTTAGCCCCTAACGCCAAGGAGCAACCCTAATTAACACCCGAACAAGCCTTGAACCCTTACGCCCAAGGAACACCTGAGTGTGATCTCCACCTCCGACCAATCCTTGGCCGGAATCCAGTCATCGAAGGTGCGGAGGCTCAAGACCTGAGGGTTGGAATGTTGATCGAGAATACAAAAACTGATCATGAACAGCAAGTAAGAAAGCCACCACTGACAAATCCGTATAAAAATTCATACATGCTGATAACTTTGCCTGACATGGTTTGACCCCGATGTTGTTCTTGACCCGCCCTGACTTCCTTTCAAGCTGCAACCTGAGGGAATCGGGCTGCACTTTACCCTGCGGTCGCCTTCGGACATTTGTCAGTTTGGAAAAAGAGATGCCATAAGAAGCAAAACCTCAACCGGAACGAGTCTGGCCACATGGTCTTTGCTCTCAGAGTCGGGAGGACGAGCTGCGTGGAGAGCTTCTGGCGGTCATGCATCTTTTCTCCTTCTCCCTGCTACTACTACTACTACTTGTTATTATTACTAGTACTACTACTGCTACTACTTCGACTACTACGGCTACTATCACTATCACTACCACTACCACTACCACCACGACTACTGCTGCTACTGCTACTAAAGACGGTTTTTGAAAGCCCTCTTCTACGACTTGAGGTGAACTGGGTCCGGGAAGAAGGCCTCTCCAACATTCGCCAGGCCCGGGCTTCCGATGCCTAGGGTGATAGAAGGGTTCCTAGTACTAGAGCCGGGGGTCTTGAGGGGTAAGGGTTATTGCGATTTCAAGGTGCTTAGGGTGTAGGGCCGTTTTGGGGTTTCGGGGGTTCAGGGTTTTGGGGAGTTTAGGGTGCTTCAGGGGTTGCAAGGGTGTAGGGCCGTTTAGGGTTTAGGGGGCCTCAGGTACTTCACCGGTGAGGAGTCAGGGTTTAAGACCCTTACCTAGTAGTATATTCTCTATATAATCCTTATATTATGAAAAAGGTTAAGCTTTGTGGTTCTCCATGATACCCGACAAGTAGGTTATAGAAGGGTTTTAATTGAGCAATGTAGGTTTTAGGGTTTTTCAGAAGATTACGGTTTTACGGCATTGAAAAGTTTTTTGGGCTTTGGGTTTTGGATTTTGAGAAGTCGAGGGTTTCGGGTTTTCATAAGTTTGGGATTTAGGTTTTAGGGTTTGAAGTTAGGGTTCAGAGTTTAAGGAACATAGACGTTGAAACACTTGCCAAAGTTAACTTTTTGGGATTCTTCATTATAAGTTACATTGGACAATTACCGAAGTTTACTTGAGATCTAGGCTGATCTACAGAAGCTTTAAAGGTTTCTCTGGTCCCACACCAAGTATCCCTGCCTTTCCTGTGTAGCTCTATTTTGTACCTGTGGGTGGGTCACATCCTTAGGGAAGACCCTGCCTCCCCAAACTTTCTGGCTTTTGAGATGTGGGTAGTTGTCAAAATTAGGGTCCCTTTTTGGGTCCTTATTATAGTACGGCACCTAATATTTAGGGTACCCAAAAAGGGACCCTAATTTTGACAACCACCCATGTGTGTCGTGTCTGGTTTTTGAGATGTGCGTCGTGTCCTGGACTTCTTGAAGACCCAGAGTTGGAGTTGGCCCTTATTCCCTTTTGGGGGGTTCAGGTTCCCTTATAACTCCCTTTCAACCAAAAAGGGCCACCCTTTTTGTTCCTAAGCTACTCTTAGGTCTAGTCTTCAGAAGTGATTCCCGAATCTCGAAGCGCGACGAGGCAGACTTCTACAGCCGGCACACGACCGGTGCCAAACAGTCGGGCGATGCTTCCCTGGGTGCGGAGCCCACTTATTCAAATGTGTGAGACGCTTATGCAGAGATAATTCGATTACTATCAAAAGGCCTCTGATATTCTCCGGTGGATAAAGCTATGTTGTTGCCGTCGTGGTCGCGGGCTTGTGACCGGCGCAAGAACTAGTAATGTAAGGGTCGGAATGCTTCGTAATAGCATCCCCGTATGGTCCCTATAGATTGTACTATGAAATATACCATTCAACATTAAGACTTCTATCGTGGTAGGGTCATGACCACAGTCCTCGTCGCTGCTGTCGATGTTGATAGTATTGGTGGCCCTGTGGGCATTATGCCCATGATGGTTGCAATTGTCGCTGCTGCCCCTTATTAGCACCAGAACGCGCCCCGGTAAGGTCACTGTAGCTTTCCATACGTCTTCCCTAGACTTGCGATTAGCCCGTGGCGTCATCGTTATCAACATCAGTTTCGTATGTATGGTCTTAGGCAGGATATCAACATAATTATCCCCCCGCTTGGTAATGACACCATCGTTATCAACATCAGTTTCGTATGTATGGTCTCAGGCAGGATATCAACATAATTATCCCCCCGCTTGGTAATGACACCATCGTTATCAACATCAGTTTCGTATGTATGGTCTCAGGCAGGATATCAACATAATTATCACCCCGCTTGGTAATGACACCATCGTTATCAACATCAGTTCCGTATGTATGGTCTGAGGCAGGATATCAACATAATTATCACCCCGCTTGGTAATGACACCATGTATGAGCATATAGTAGCAATATTCTTGTGCTTGTACTGTAATGATGCTTTACAGTGGCAAAGACAATGCATGACAAAAACAATGAATGATGAGGGTATCAAGCCGACAACAAGGTGCGCAGCTTGCGAACCTACCCTTGCACCTCGCCGAGCTGCTGAAGGCTCCCTTCGAGGTCCGGACGGGGAGGGGGTTCGGGGCTGGTCCGAACATCACGGACAAAGCCTGCAATGATGATGAGGAGGAGGGTGATGATGATGATGATGGTAATGCTGACAATGGTGTTGCTTACCATGGATCTGATGAGGATGGAGATGCTTGAGTTGAAGTCTAAGAGTACCTCGGCCTCGAAAGTCGCTTGCAGCTGCCTTTTCAAGACTCTGGCTACCGGCTTGATGAAGGTACTACAAAAGGGTACTTTATCGGGATTCCCTTGGGTTATGTGAAAACTGCTGCTCAGAACACTCCGATGGTGAGCCGGAGCATCACGACTGCTACTACGGCGCTACGGCCGAGTGGCTACTGGCATTGCCATCACCATCTTCAGCATTCTTCGGACTAGCCCTGGGCATCAAAACAGCCCCCAAAAGCCTTATATAGTCTAAACCCTAAACCCCTAAACCCCTAAACCCTGAAGCCTAGACTGGTCTTTGGGCCCAAAAGCCTTAGTAGAGTTAGAGCCCTAAATTACCGGCAGCATGAAAAAGGCCCTCAGGTCGAGGCCAACTTGGGATTAGCCACGAGTGCTAAACAGTTTTAGGTTTTGGGTTCAGGAGTTTAGGGTAAAGGTCCGAGTTCGGTGCATTGAAAACCCGGTTGGGACAGGTTCAATTCCGAGAGACCACGAAGCCCTTTTGTTTTCGCTCATAGTCTCCTAGCAAGTGTTGTTTCCGAATCTTTCTCATCTTGCAGGCGTAAAGTTTGAAGGAAAAGCTCTACAACAAAGCACACACAAATCAGACTTGCGATGACCGCCAACCGGACCCACTCGGACCACCCCGTCCGTGCTTCAGATCATCTCCTACTTGACGCGGGTCATCATGGCACGAAGGCAGGGAGACACCAATTCACAGCGATGCCTCTGTAGGGTGGGGATTTTAGGTTTCGGGTTATGAAGTTCTTATGTAGGGCTTCTATAAATTTTTCGGGTTATGGAGGTCTTATGAAGGGCTTCTATAAATTTCCGGTTTCCGGTGTTCTGAGGTTTCGGGAGTCCCTGGCCAGCGCCAGCGCTCTTTGCACTGAGGCAGCGCACCGACTCCGGGCTCCTGCAGCCTGGTGCGAAAGTGCCCAGCAGCAGCGAGGAGGGAGCTGGGAAGAACCCTAAACCCTAATATAGTACCCTAAATAGTAGGATCCTTATTATAAGTTGTATGCTTCACATTCTGTGTGTCTGCATGTATATGTACTTACTTGAAAATCTCACGACTGCTTCTAACATTACATGGTCATGTGGGTACTGACCTACATATGCACCTGCTAGCAGTCACTCTGTAAGCTTAAGCTTTCTTGTTTGCTGCCACCACCCTTCAGGATCGAACCAGTCCGAACAAGTCATCTAGTGACAATCTAGTCGTGGACTTGGAAGGCATCATCACTTCCATACCATACTGCCACACGACTAGTTCACCTGCGTCAAGCTTGCTACGGACGGACTTATGGCTGGATGTAATTACCGCGAAACAGTGCAAGTGAGGCAAAGGAGACCTCGCACAAACAAGGAATACAAACCTTGCCACACTGGAGGAGGGCGTTTTGATTCACACCCTGAAGCGCCGCTGCCCATCGACCCATGAAGCCGGGCGGGAACCCTTCGAAGTCCCACCGAGTCAAGAGCTGCATGAACTCGCAAAACACCAACCCTCCGGAATTTGAACGTCGCCAGCGCAGAGAAGTGGCCTTTTCTGAGGGTAAGCATATAAGCGTTTTCGGTTCAGGGTGTAGGGTATTGCGAGCATCCAGGAGCTGCGGGATTTTGGAGCTGACAAGCTCATCCTGGCCCTGTCCAGTGCGCCTGGGGGCCTGGACAGAGAGCCACAAGCTGGCTCAGCAGCAGCAGAGCAGCAGTGGCGAGAGTAGATCAATCAGAGGTTTTAGGGCTTGTAATCGCGTGCGTCGTAGTCGTAGTCGTAGTAGTGGTTGTTGCTGCAGTAGGGAATGGGGGAATGGATTATGGAGACTACTGTTGGGGATTATATAGGGACGACTAGAGGGATCCATTCCCCCATTCCCTACTAAGCACCAGACAGTAGAAACCCATATGGGTCGATCCCTAAACCCTTTCAAGGAACCCTTATAGGGCCCTGTAAAGGAGCCCTTCTAGAGCCCTGTAAAGGAACCCTAATAGAGCCCCTCAGAGGAACCCTCATAGTACCCTTTAAAGGAAACCGTATAGAGCCCTTTAAAGGAAACCCTTAAAGGAACCCTTACAGTCTTCGAAAGCAACCCGACCCGGTCCGGTGCAAAAGAGCTCCTGAGGCCGAAGATCTTCGCCATGCAAGCGACGACCTCTGAGATGGTCTGGCGAAGCCGGCCTCGTTCAGCAGATACAAAAAGGGTTCTTAATAAGGATATACTAGAGGGGCCTTAAAAGGGGTTTATAAATTTTCCTTTAAAGGGATCCTTAAACAGGGTTCTATATAAGGATACTATAATATAGGGGCCTTAATAACTACCTACACTATTTTGGTTCCTAGGGTTCCTTTAAAGGCGTCTATAAGGGTTACTATAAGGGGATCTATATAGGTACTATAATGCAGGCCTCGGTTTCGGGCTTTGGGTTTAGGCGTTTTGGGGTTTGGGTTTAGGGTTTTAGGGGTTTTAAGTTTACGGTTTTAGGGGTTTCGGGTTTAGGATAGCTCTCCAAATTAGGGCCCTTCTCACAAAAAGAGTGTGTCACTCTGCCAATGAGGCCCCTAAGAGGGACCATCATGTGCAGAGCTGGCTTGGGCCTTGGTGGTTTCTCACTAAAGACCCTTTCCCGTAGCTTCATCACCCGCAGTCCGACTTCGTTTTGTAACCCATGCTATTCACAATAGATGCGTGTTTGCCCAATCACCATCCACTGGACCTTATATGGGGCTCCTTCGCTGCAGAACCGAAGAGAATGGAATCTGCCAGGACCAAGTACCTTGGTGCTGAAGATGATGACTGCGCCTTTGCGCCGAAGAACAGTCCTACACTCAGCTGCATCTTCGGCTCTTAAGCGCGCTTAAACATGCGTCTGTGCCCCAGGTTAGAACAACTAAAGCGATCCATTCAGGTGCCTACGGTTCACAGGTATCTATATCTATATACCGGGTACCTTGGTACAGGGACCATTGAGGTGCCTTTTTACCAAGGCTACTGGGACCTGAGACTTCCGTGAGTGCCAGGAAGCGGCCTCGATCCCTGCGCGCCCTGGATGCAGCCTCGCGCTTATTGCGGGCCCGGGTCCGGCAACCAAAAGCAGGGAAGTCTACTTGGGTGGTTGTCAAAATTAGGGTCCCTTTTTGGGTACCCTAAATAATAGGTGTCGTATTACAATAAGAACCCAAAAAGGAACCTAGTTTTGACAACCGCTTGCTTGGAGAATCATGGGACTTAATTACTACTCGGGTAATCATTACCTATTAGGCTAACTGTACTTACAAGTACATATAATACTCCAATTCAGGTACTGATAGCCATACTTACCAAGTCCCAGGATCGTCGAAGTGTAGAGGTCGGCGGGAGAGCTGCCCCTGAGGGCCCAAGGAATTCAAACAAGGACAACTCTTCGAACCGACTCCCTCCCTCCCACTTCCACCCCCACCCCCACCCTTGCTGCCTCTGAAACCCAAGAAAGGCAAACAAGCATAAACAGCTGGAGCCTACTTCCCCCACACCCCCAGCCTTTGCAGGGATGCCTTCGTTGCTTTTTCGGGGCTCCTCAAGTCCCTGCTTTGGGCCAAGGCTACTGCCCTCGAGTGCCTCGCCCCACGCAGAGCTCGTGGTCCGAAACTCAGAGCTCCCCTCGAGGTTTGGTTCAAAGTTTGGGCTCGTCCTTAGGGGTCCTTACAGTCATATTGTGTGGCAAATCGCTGCAAAGCTCTGCTAGCTTCAGAAGGCGTCACGATTCGGGTTCTTGTCGAAGAGATCTTTGGTGTTGGGGTGAATCCTGAGGTCATCGCACCACGGCGGGGGAAGTCGCAGCAAGTGCTGTGGCTGGAACCCTTTACAGGCAGGGAGATTCAAGGCTTGCTGCCTAAGTACGTAAGTACTTGAGGATCCTGGAACCCGCCTTGCAGCACTGGCTGCACGGGGCTGTAAAATTACAACAAACGAGCCATGTCAGGTGAAGTGCTTCACCAAGAATCAATGCCAGATGCCGACATCACTGCAGCTTGACTCGACCAGGATGTTTCTAGCAGTCGTGAGAGTGTCACAACATCGCTGCAAACACTAGAATGTTTACCGCTTAAGGTGGACTTTGACGTGCTGCAACACAATAAACGGAGCTTACCCGGGAGGTGTGCAGGGGGTCCTTCATGGCAGCCCCAGACATGCATCTTGTCGTCTGGCGTTCGAGCACTCCCTGCCGAGGCAGTGACGCCGCTGCCCCACAAAGGCGTGATGGAGTGTGCAACAATGCAAAAGGATGTGCGCGCTGCTTTTCCGGTCCTTGTTGAATTTGTCAGGTGGGCAAGTCTACTCGGCGGCTGTTCTACATGAGGGGTTGCTTATCGTAGCAGGGTATAACGGTATAACTTTCATGATTACACCCAAAACTGTGTTGACGCTGTCCTGAAGAAGTTCTGAGCTCACAACAGCAAGCTGAAGTAATTCCCGAGTCTCATGAATTTGTCGCTGTTACGATGTTTGCCAGTCGATACATCCGACAAAACGCTTTGCTGCTAGGGATCCTTGCAGACGAGCAACACTTCGCTCATAAATCAAGTCTGATGGCCCCTGCCAACCTCGGATTGGAGGACAAGACATCGCGGAGCTGGGGAATCAGAATTTCGTAAAGCACGCAAACTATAATTTTGGTATCCGGGAAGGCAAGACTCTCCGACTTCATCCGCTGATGCTGATCGACAGCCCGCAGCCCAGTCTTGCTTGCAGAACATGGCATCACTTTGGTGCTGCAGAGCAGGGATCCAGTGCACCAGAGCTCCTGAACAGGAAGCGCCACAATGCAGGAAGGGCCCCCCCCCCCATCCGATACTTCACTTCTGGAGGCTCCGGGGGGCTCCATACCCTGCCGAAGAATGCGCAGGAGCTTCAGGCGTCCAAAGGGGAAAGAACTGCATCACTTTTGCAGCCAAGTGAGCCTTGCATTAACCCAAAGCCCCTTCAAACTTAAACTGAAGACTTTGTCCAGGAATCTGCGGGTAGCCTCTACCACTACGAAGTGGACACCACCAACCAGGTGCCCTGGCTGCGCAAAGCTTGCATGATCCATGAAATGTGCGTCACAGCTTTGGTTGGGTCTTTTGGAACCTCACCAGAAATCCACGCTAGGGCACCTGCATTACTCTCAGTAAATATGAGTAGCCGTACTGTAGACTGCACGTACATAGAGCACAATACAACTCGGATTTGCTGTTGTTTCCAACGTGAAATGCAGTCGGGCTCCTGTGTCCTGGGTTCAGGTTTGATGTTGCTTGCTACGTCTAGAGTCTAGTGCCGTCGGACTCCTGTGTGCTGTGTTCTGGTTTGCCGTTTGTTGATATGTTAACATATAACCGTAAAGAGTTTAGACTTAGGACTTTTGACTTCTACAAGGTGCTATTATAGTTCTGTGCGGTGATTTGGCATGTCGATCCGACCTTTTCTTTTCCTGCTGCTGAACAGGTGATCCAAGGCTTTGCAGTGCCAAATCTCGGCGAAAAGAGGCCTGTCAATTTCAAGCCCTTAACCCTAAATTCTAAACCCCAATCTAACAGGTTGCGATGGGGATGCATCAGGGAGTTTAGAGTAGACACTTCTGAGCTCAGCTGAGCTGTCCAGCTTGCCACCTTACCGATGCATACCCTCAACCCTAATTCGCTCCCCAAACCCTAAGGCCCTAAACCCGTAATGGCGGTTGCTGCTTCGCAGAAAGGGCCCCACTACATGTTAAGAAAAATAAAACCCGAAACTAAAGCTCTAACCCCTAAAGCCCCGAATCCCAGAGCAACTCTGCACGCCGCTAGGCCGGACAAGCTCGTCCCCATCTGGAACATGGAGCGTCAGCCTTGGGCCGTAAACGGATCGCTGCGGTTTGCTGAGGGTCTTAAGGTTTGTTAATACAGAATCCAAAATAAATACGAACGTTATTCTTAGGATTCCTGATTATACCTGAACTATGATGTACCCCCAAACCCTGTTCTCATTATCCAAGCCCTACATAACCTTGGAGGGCCTGCGCTGACTTCATCTTTAGTTTCTGGTTGATGATGGATCCTTCGGCTCAGGCTGGGATCTCTTGGCGAAACAATTCTGACAGCTGTTGATGCCTCAGTGTCAGCCGAAGTGCGTAAAGGATCCACATGCTTTCAGTGGCAAGTCTTTCGAAGTGTTTGGCTTTCACCTCTTGAGCCCAAGTCGGGCATCACGTGACTATATGAATGTGACGGCTCCGGAGACAGCTCGACCCAGGCCACTCCGCAGCACAAGCAGTGGGATCACGTCCCCGTGCACATCAAAGGGGTCCGCCACCAAGTCGGCTACGAGGGTTGCCGCGGCGAGAAATCGCTACTACAGGATCGCTGGAACCCATATCCTGCAGTCTCTGGGGCTTCTTGCATTAACCTGAAGTTTGGGATTGCCGACTTCAATTAGGATGCCAGCATCCTCTACAAGTACATCAACCCGAACATGCTCTCCGTGGCATCAGAGGACACCCTGTTCCAGGCTTTCAGTGTTTGTCTTGGCTTGCGGTTCGGAGATGTACTGTGTTTGCGATATCTCGGTCCTGTTCCATGGGTTCCGTATTTGGCACCGCACCGGTTAAGACTTAAGGGAAAGCTACTTTCTTGAGACTCAAATTCTGGAACAGGTGCTGCGCTGGGTAGTTGTTTCTATCGAGAGGATTTCCCACAAAATGTCGAGCGTCGCCCCTGCCCTCACTGGTCGAAAATGAAAATGTGTGAGACCATGCTGGGGATTGGGGCGTTTCAGATTGCAGCCGAACCTGAGAAGTGAACGTAGCACAGAAAATAGTTTTCATCCTGTGGCCTTCAGGACAAGCTCGGACTGAACCTCTACATTTTGGATGCCGTCACGGGCCATCTGATTCATCAGAGCCCAGGGCTCAAAGTGCGCTTGGCCTCCGAAGCCGAACCCGGAAGCCCAAAGCTGAGGCCAAGTGGCCGGCGGAGCGTCGCCGGTGCACCTGATTGCCTCGCGCTCAACGTGCTAGAGTGCTGGATTCGTTTGGCTTATGCAGACATCTAAACTTACGAGCGACTAGGAACTCGTGTAAAGGAATCTACATCATAGTCCATAGTATTGCAACACCTGGTCCCTGGAGGGCTCCTTGTAGTTACCGAGACCGTCGAGCGGAAGCAACGGAGAGCTCCCGGCTTTGCGACGGAGCGGTAAGCCGTAAACCCTACACCGTGGGTTTAGGGTACCCGAAACCCGGACTCCAAGGCATGCGACAACTGGGTCGCGATGCACTACCGGAATCCCAAGAAGCAGCTTGGCCGTCGTCAGGGCATCGAAGCGTCTAGGAATGTGTAGGGGCATCTCCCGGCGTCTGTTCTGGTAGTACAGAATTGTAGCATTCCGAAGCGCTGCGAATGTTTTGGTGCAAGCTTTTTCAGGGATCCGTCCCCAGCTTGCTTGAGCGCAATGCCCGAGGACACGATTTGAGATCCTGGTCACCGAACTTTTCCAAAACAAGGCTGGAAGCAGATTTTCGAAAGGGGCAAGACATTGAACTCCCCTGCCAAGTGTTGAAACCCTATGTCCACGGAAACTGCCGGTCGAAGTGGAGCATACAGAGACATACCAGCTGCAAGATTCCAAAGCTCCTCCATGTTCCTGTTGTGGCGAGCGACGCCTTCCCCTTGATCCAAGAGTTTGCGTAGCTGGACTTGGCTAGTAAATTTGGGAGATGTTCTTTAACTCCTCAGTGGATCAAAATTGAAAGGCTTTTCCTGCGTGTCCTCAAGTACTTCTCATACTCACTCGTAACTTGAAATAGGTCCAAGCTGAGAGTAGTAGTCGCAAAAGAATCACAAAGCCACGAATTCATCAGCAGAGCAAAAGAGCACTGAAACAGGAGGAATGACGGTTTGCATCAGCAGCAGCAATAGCAGCAGTAGTCAGCCTAAGCTCCTTCGTGTTGTCGTAGCTTAGGTTTTCAATGAGGCTTCTTGTTCTTGTAGCCGGAAGACACGCAAAGGGCCTGTTTTCTGGTACTCCGGCAGTATACGATTCTTTCTCGTGCGGGGTGTCTTTGTGGCAGCCTGGGATCTGCGAGTCCCACCCGCCTGAGCGGCCTGACAGTCCCCTTGGTCCAGCTCCAGAAAAAGCTGGCATTCGTGTGCCTTTAGACACATGTCCTTCTCCATGGGACGCGGCAATCTCTAGTGATCCTTTCGGACAGGATAGCTTCGGGCCCTGGTCTCGTAGCGAAGAAGAGCCCAGAGCCCAGAGAGCCCTGCCAGGCCGATGATGGGCCCTGGGAGATTCTCTTCGGCAAAAAGGCGCCCCGAGAGCCCTGTACTTCCGAGTCGCCTCCGGGTTCGCGCTTTTCTGCGCTTTTCCCTCGGAGGATCTCTGCATCTGCGCAGCCTTCAGGGTGTCTTTTTTCTCCGCTGCCCCGCAGTAAGTTGTCGAGTCTAAGCGCATCGTGTGCAGCAGAGGTAGCGAAGCAACCAAGACATGTTATCCGTATCTATCTCTCTCTCTCTCTGTCTCTTTTTCTCTTTGTAAATGCAAATACATACGATACGAATATGTATATAGAAGCTCCAAAGCACGGGGAGGGCGCAGCGGTGCGAAGTGCCCACCACCTGGAGCGACCTGCCGGGGCCTGAGATCCTGCAGAGTTCTTCGGTCAAATCGAGTTACGCTGGGGGGCTAAAGCCAGAACTACCAATACTACCATTATAGGTATAGCATAGTATAGCTAAATATGCCGGGGCTTAAGAAGGCTCCGATATTAGGAGCCTTGAGGATTGGAATATGGTCTTGGGGTACGAGATCCTCCCATGTACAAGGCGCCTTCTGTAATGGCCTGCCGCGAGATCTCACCGGGTGTTTTGCTTGTTGGAGTTGCATTCCGGAACAGATGCCTCCTGTGTTTGTGCTCGGCGGTGGAAACCAACAACCGTGAGAACAAAGAGCGATCACAGTTAGTGTCAATGAGGCAATGAAGGAGTCTTTCCTAAAGACAGAGGAGTTGTCCAGCCCCGACTGAGGTACCTCTCCAGCAGACATACATCATGCCTGCGGGCATCTCGGCCATGGGCGTGACGGCCACGCTGAAGGCAGCGACATTCTGCGATGCCAAGTTCGGTGACCTTGCCTGGCTTCGGTGCTTTTTGCTTCGAAACGGTGCCGAACCAAGAGCAGGGCGCACGCAGCCTTCAGGTCGAGTAACTCGAGTAATTACAAGTATCTTGGGAAGGCATGATGACTTGTGCGGCAGTAGGTGCTAACACTGCAGGCCAAGCAGAACAGGGCCCCGACAAAATCACCAAGAGACCGAGCACAATGCCTTGAGAGGACTTCTGCTGGAAGTGTACTATAACTGCCTTAAAACTTAATATTTATTAATATTTATAGTGTAATAGAACCTCAAAACCCTATCCGAATTATCAATCCCCCTACATTAAGGGTTCCTGGCGCCAGGGCATCACGCCGCGGTCGATCCTCATGGCACTGACCACGGACCACCTGACCCGAGTCTCCAAGGATATGCTGAACCCACGCAGGCGGAGCGGTGGAGCCAAAGGGAGAATTCCGAAACTGCTTAGGTTTTGTGGGGTTAATAGGGCTTTTATAGGGTTTAGGGTTTAGGGCTCTTATAGGGTTTATAGGGCTTGTAAGGTTTATAGGGCTTTTAGCGTGCATGTGTTGAAAGCTTGTACGACATACATGGGGCGGTGCAGGGGGATGTGTCTGAAAGTCTGTTTGACGGCAGGTTGCTTAGTGATGGAACTGCTAAAGAGAGAGTCGTAATTACTCCATCGAGCGAGATCGTTGATAGAGGAGGTTGCAGCGGCTGGCATCGGCTGATGCTGAATCTGGACAACCTGAGCATCGAGCCACAAGATGCGTTTGCCTGCTTGCGCCAAGCCTCCAACTTTTCAGCTTTCTCTACCAGAACGACGACAGAACGACTGACATTCTCGTGTCGGTTTCTCCCGCTCGCTGCCAGGCCTTACCCGACGAATGCGCCAGCGGCCAAAGCCAAAGTTCCTTCGCAGTTTGCACCTTCGAAGGACTCCGGGAGTTGAGGGCGTCTGGCGTCGAAGCCTTGAGGGGAGTTCCCAAAATAGGGGACCCTAATATAGTACCCTAAATAGTAGGATCCTTATTATAAGGACCCCGGGTTTGTGAGGGGAAAATCGCCAGCGTGAGTCCTGTCTTGTTCTTCCTCAAGGAGGTCATCTTATGACAATCTGCATTGTCATTCGCGTGGGAAGAGGTACCCATCTGCCCTAGTCTCGCACATTTGCCTGTTTTCTTTCTTCGTATTCATCAGGCAAGTTCCGTTTTCAGACCACAGCAAACTAAGCCAGTGGAAATTAGAATGCGCGGAATCGACTCTCCTGCAAAAAGGTCCACCTCGACCATAAAGCTCCTTGGATCTCGGAAAGCTGCTGCTGAACGCAGGACGAGCCGCTGCCGCCCTACAACCCCATGGTGCCATTGAGGCAGACCGAGATGCTGAACTACTACCAAGCCGTGGCCTCAGGGCGTCGATGCGTGTGTTGGACCCGGGTGGTAGGTTTCCCGTGGCCCCAAAAAACCTGCTTCGAGCTGCTTTGGCCGAAAAACAAAAACCCCAAAATCCTAAACGACCCTAAACCCAAACCACCCTAAGTCCCAAAAACAGCCCTCAACCCGAAACCACCCCAAAGCCACGCTGAAAATACCCCTCAATCCCTGCGACGCGCCTCGCTGTGGCCCTGAGGATCCCCCCCAAAAAGCGCGAAGCCCTAAACCTCAAAGCCCCCCTATAAGCTTACATAAAGAACCCTATACTTTAGGGGCTTAAATCATTACCAATACTATTTTGGTGGGTTCCTTATGATATTTATGGTAAAAATGGGCCCCAAAACCTTTTTCTAACTATGCAGGCCCCGATATCAAGTATCTATAAGTCCTAAATCACTTGCCTCCCTGTGGCCCTGAGGCACTGAGCCGGGTCACGGGCATCGCCTCCTCGCCAACGGCCTTGGAGTCTGCCCTGGCATGGGATCTCTGAAGGGGGGAGTTGTTAATAGTAGTATTAGCGGTATAATTATGAATATTAATGTGAATATTAAGTAGAAATATTATGTATATTAGTAGGAATATTAGTATTAATGTCAGTATTATTGATGGAACTCTGAAAGTTTCATGGGGGCCGGGCTTTTGGGAGATCCAGAAGGGCTGTTAGGCATTGAAAGGGTCGGAGGACTTTAAATTTAGGAAGTTTATGTAGGGTTTCTAAGGTTTGGAGCAGAGGCCTTGAACGATGTGAGAGCCCGCGGGGCGGGGGTAACGGGAGAAGGAGGTCAAACGATTTGGGCTGGCTGGGTGGCTGGGTAGCTGGGTAGGCGCCCGCGCAGCTTGCTTCCTAGCTTGCTTCTCGGATTAGATTCGTGGATTGGTCACTGGAAGAGTTTACAGTTACGTGACTTCATCCGTGGGATACCCTTGTGGTGGATCATCTTGCTTTTCAATTTCCTGTGCAACATGCTCGACGGGCTTAGCTCCAAAGCTGGCTTGCCAGCTCATGCATGGCTCAACGTACATGACGTCTCGTCGCGAAGATCACTGTGTAATTCTACGAGTGTCGAAAGCGGTGTCCTGTGAGTCCCGTGAACTGTGAGTCCTCTGCCAGGTCAACGTCCTTGGCACGGCTGGCCTGTTCTTGTGCTTGTTGGGGTACCTTCGGCCGTCTGAAGAACTTCCCCACGAGAGGGAGAAAGAAATGATCCCATACGCGTGGCACTTTGCTCCAGTCATGATTTTCTGGGTCCAGGTTTTTGCGCACGGCTTGGATCTGTTCTTCATCCCGGTGCAGTCCGCCAAGGGCTACGACGTGTTGAGCCGTGCTCCTGGCAGCGGGACGGTAGAGGAACTGCCTGGAAATTGCAAGAATAGTTTCCGAGTCCTTCCACCAAGTAGTCGCCAATGGGGCATAAGCCCTGTCCATGGCAGCTCAGCGAGCATTTGCGTACCCAGAGATCCCAATACCCCTTGATTAAGGAATAGTCCTTAAATCATAATATGAAGGCCCCTTTAGTTAAGGTATATTCCTTAATTAAGGCACCAGCCCCCAAAAAAGACCACCTGAAACTTAATTTGTGCTGCCTGGCAACAAAAGCAGTATCAGCAGAGAGGCCGAAATTGCCGGTGGGGCCGAGGGTTTNAGGGTCTGTGCGCAGGAACCCTTTTGCAGGTCGCCCCGTGGCCGCTTCGTCACTGCAAGCGCTATCATCATCATTAGCATCATCGTTATCATCATGGTTGTCTTCATCGTAGGTATCATTATCGTTATCATCGTTATCATCATCTTTATCACCGTTGTCATCATCGTTATCATCAACATCATCATCATCGAAATCATCGTGAACATCATCGTTATCATCATCCCTGGCATCATCGTTGGTATCATCACCGTTATCATTATCGTTATCACCATCATTATCATCATCGCTATCAATCGCCATCATCATGGTTGGTATCATCATGNTCGTTATCATCATCCCTGGCATCATCGTTGGTATCATCACCGTTATCATTATCGTTATCACCATCATTATCATCATCGCTATCAATCGCCATCATCATGGTTGGTATCATCATGGTTGGTATCATGGTGGTATGTATCATCATCATCATCATCATTGCGCGGTGGTTTTTTGGGGGGGCTGGGACCTTAATTAAGGGGCCCCTTGGGTTCTCTGGGTAGTCAGCCGACTCCCCGAGGCCCTGGCTTCAACTACTTGCTGCTCTACGGTTCAGCGCGCTGCCCGGGAGTGGGATGCTTCAAGGATCTGGGACCCTGGGCCCTGTGCCGAGGTAGCAGGGCTCTCTATATGGGTGGTTGTCAAAATTATGGTCCGTTTGGGGGTACCCTAAATAATAGGTGCCGTATTATAATAAGGACCAAAAAGGGACCCTAATTTTGACAACCACCCATATAATGATGGACCTTGATCCCAAGCACCAAGCCCAATGCCTCAAGTCTGAAGTCTTGAAACCCCTGCTGCCTAGTGGGAGTTTCCGAAAATGAGGGGTACCTTATTTTGGTGTCCTTATAATAAGGATCCTACTATTTAGGGTACTATATTAGGGTCCCCTATTGTCGGAAACTCCCTAGTAGCCTCTCCCCAGATGATCACTCAAAAGGTTTCTCTAACCCGAACGCAAAGGCACCCAAGCCCCAATTCGTATACCTGTAGCACACCCTCTTGCGAAACCCTTCCAGTAGCTCAGAAGTATCTGAAGGAATGGTACTTATTTTTGGCACCCTTTTGGATCTCTTTAAGGATGCCTTTAAAGGATCCCTTGAGACTGACTATGACTAAGTCCCATGATCCTCCAAGTCGTCTCAGGTCGGCCTGGTCTTCGTGGTTTGGGCCGTGGCCTCCTTCCTCGCCCAAAGGAAAGCACTTCAGGAGACCCGAACTATGAAAGTTACTTTAAGGGTCATCAGAAGGGAGAGAGAGAGAGAGATATATAGATATATATATATATATGCATTCATTTATGTAAAATTAGAAGAGTTATATAAAAATGGCTTCGGGCTCAAGGTGACTATGAGGGTTGCTACACGGGTCATTAACTGGGGTGTCATGATTCTCTACATGGATCACAAAGGGATTCCTTCAAAGGGCCCCGGACCGATTGAACCTGTCCTCCCTGGTGCCTCATCCGGGTGGATCTAAGGTTAGAAGTATGGGCCCCTAGTTTGGGCCCTTAGCCCTTTTAAGGGGTACAAATCGGGTATATATTAGGTATATAAGGATCCCAGGCTTAAGGGCCCATACTAGGGGCCATGGTTCCATCCTAAAAGTGGAAGGTTTGCTGAGGGATTGTGTCCGCGACAGCCGAAGCCACTGCGAGTTCGAGAAAATGCGAGTCCTGAAAGACCTGTATGACCCAGCTCAAGTGAGCTCCAAACTAGATGTGTACTGCTTGCTGCCTTCAAATCGCTTGAACCGTCACGTATTCTGCCATCACCAAACGCCATGAACGCTGATGAAAGCCATCCGCTTACCATGCAGAGCTCCCTTACCTGAAAATGTGCGTCTTCGCAGGACAGATGGAAGTGAGAGCCACTAGGATGCAGAAACTTCCTGCAACCTCGAGAACTCACAGCAGAGGGTCCCGACCTGCGAGAGCTCTAAGGTTGTATCGAGTACGGCTTGCTCATAGACCTGCAAGCTTTCATATCTGCAGTAACTCCTTGAAGCCTCGAAAAACAGCTGCGTTTCGCGGCATGGCCGTGGAGGGAAAAAAGTTGCGGATGCCCATAGGAAGCCAGAAAGAAGTTGCACGTGCTGTTGGAAAGATGGGTTGTCGAGGTCACCTTATGGAATCCATGTGCCGTGTTTTGTTCGATCGTGGAGGATGACGAAGGTCAGCCTTCATCAGTCCCCTCCATGCTCTTTAGGAAGATTGCTCAGTGTAGGCATTGTGGGCTGCATGTTTTTCTACGACTCTGCTGCCCATGGTGAAGGCTCTGTCAGGCTCATCGGCACTTCAAAGCTGTACGTAATCACAGCCATCCGAAGCAACTCAGTCTGTAATACCTGTCCAGAGCAGCGCAGCCCAAATAGCCTCGGACTCTAAAGGTTGTGAACTTGTCGACACACCACCCCGGATATCTCGACCAATGAAAGAGTGCTGGGTGTCGTGGTACAAGGCCATTTTGAGAGTCTGACATTGCAGTGGAGCCTAGCATTTTCCTGCTGGCAATGCGGCCCGTGTGCAGCGTCTGCATCCGTGCAGAGGCCACCAGCTGTCAAGTCCGCGTGTGCAGCTGCAAGTTCTTCATTCTCAGCAAGAAACTCCACACATCCCCCATTGAAGACATAAAGACATCACCAAATCCTCCCCCAGGGAGCTCCTGCTTCGAAAGCGGTGCCTTGAGGCGCGCTACACGTGCCCACGGTGCCAAGCAGCCTACTGCAGCCTCGACTGCTACCAGGCCCCTAGGGCTCTGACTGCTCTTGTTTCCATGCCAACAATCTTCTGGTCTGCTTCCAAGTCTGGACGTGAGTATGGTGAACAGACTATGGAGTGAGCTTTAAAGTCCCTGGTTTCTCGTTCTGCAGCCTCAAGGCAAAGCTCTTGTCCCGTGCCAGGCACATGGCAGCAAATGCACAGAGAGCTTCTACAAGTCTCAGGCTGATCCTCGCGTTCTGCGCTTGTCCTCTCCTAGCAAAGGTCGTAGCGTTTCAGGGAGGCACTCGTTGAGATGCATACAAAGGTGCCGAGGACAACTTATCTTAGTTACAGCACAAGATCAGAAGCCAAGCTAGGTGGTATACGTCTTGGGAAAGAAAGGAGAGACTTCTTGGGCTGAGGGCCTTGAAGCCTTTGCTTTGCTTTGCAGCCTCTTTGCATCTGCACTGCTCCGCTTGGGCCTCCTTGGGCAGGTCGAGGAGGAGCTCCGGAGCCACAAGGCGCGCTGGGAATTGCGGTCGTTCGGGGCAGCCCGTTTTTGCGTGAAGGAGCCGTTTTTGCGGGGGGTTGGGGTAGCCAGCCCGACTTAGAGGGGCCAGAGGTAGGTTCCGTGACACATGGAGCAGGTGTCGGACGAGGAGAAGCGTCACCTGGAGAAGGCCCGCACGATGAATCTCTGATCGGGTCTTCGTGCCCGTGTTGGGGTAACTGCTCCTTCGTGCTATGGGCCACGGTTCCCAAGAAGTACTGTCTATCGGCACTACCGAACACGAGGTGATGGCATCACTGGCGAGACTGGATGCTGCCTCCGACGATGAGGACGAGGACGTGAAATGCCAATGTGGCAGTGGTTCTCAGTGAAGCGAGACTCCAAACTCTGAAGCCACAGGGGAAGTATTGCAGATCTGGTGGGTCCTGTCATGGCCGTGACTGCTAACAACTCTGATCCTTTTAATTACATCGCACAAAGATTTAACTGGAGCTGCAAGCATATTGATTCGTTCTTGCAAGGGACAGATTGGGAAAACACGCGAGTTCCGATGCACAAATGAATCGACGGTTGGGCGTTTCACTCCGCGCAGCTTTTGGCTCCAGCCTCAGGCATAGCCACAGAACAAATCTGAGTCTTAGTCCTTATCATGCTCTTCATGCACTAGGTTCGGAAACCCTTCCAGAAAATGCTCCGATCTTGCTTGTCATGATGGAACCTGGATGTGTTGCTTCCGATTCCAAGGTCAGGATATTTGATGCAAGCTTCCCTGGTAGTTGCAAGTTGCAATACATGCAAGCCGCTGCTGTAAAAGGCAATATTACAAGCCGGAACTACCTGCCCTGGCGTGCGCCATGGCTAGCTTGTCGCAGCTGCTGGACCTCGACGATGCTCTGTCGAATATCTTGAGGGCGCCGGGTGTTCAAACAATCAAGGCCCTCCCCGGAATCCCTGTGTAGATGAGGCATGTGTACTTCCTTCCTTTGCAATCCTTCACCTAGTAGTAGAGTAGGTAACCTTTAACCTTTTGGGGTAGTATAATCCCGATATAATCCTTATATTATGACAAAGGTTAACATTTGGTTCCCCATGATACCCGACAAGTAGGTTCGGTTTTATGTAGCGGACGAACATGCGAGACAAATGCACAGAACCTGGAGGAGCGTGGGTTCATGCTCGAGCTTTCGTTTGGAGCCTTAACAGTCAGGAAGCGTCAGGGCCTGTTAACATGAGTGGCTGTATATCATACCATATCATACAAAATAACCATGATACTTCTAGATTATGTTACTACGTTGTGAGTTTTTCCGTCGCCCTCTGGCTCCTTGCCACACCTTACAACGGTGAATACCGAAGCCGCACCAGGCAGCGCGGGGTTCTTTCAGATAAGGGTTCCTCGCCTATAGAGCCCATGCATCAACGTGCCATAGGTCTTCCAAGCTTGATAATTACCTCGGAGGGACTCCTCTAATGAGGGCTCCTGATTATAAAACCTTTTAGTATTGAGTTCCGGGCCGAGTTTAGCTCTATTGAGGGGACCATTAATAATCACGAGCTCACATTATGGACGATTGGTGCATTGGCTGAGATGTGCTGCGGTGTCCGAGGTCTACCTGACGCGGCAAGCGCAGTCTTTGTCGCTGGGATGGTTGGAGGTCCTGGTTTATCCAGGCAAGGTTCCTTAGCTTGGCTGGCGCTGGAGACAGTGAGATGAATCTAGTGTGGAATCCTAGATAGCTCCGTCATGGGGCACCTCAGAGCTTCTCGAAGTATCACAAAGCTAAGACTTGTTCCGTGTCTACGAATGTGTACTGTCGGTATGATGCAGGGCTCCGAGAGTTTTAGCAAGTCTGGGCCGCGGTGTCGAGAGCCCGAGGATCGCCTTAGGAGACATTGGGACTGTTTGGTTACTCTATTTGAAGCCCTCGTAGAAGCCTGTATAGTATCCCTTTCAGCAACCTTCATAGTAATTAACCCTCATCGTTCTAGATGTTTCGACAGCTTTTCAAGCCGCTCCGGGTACCGAGAGGCTCCCTGGCGTTCAGCTGGGAGGGCGTCGGCATCTCTCTGACGCTCGCTGGGCTGTGCTATGGCTTTCAGCCTCTGCGGATGGTGCTGCCGGCAGCTCAGCAGTCCCACAGAGTCCGTGGACTCTGCAGGTTATGCAAGTCGAAGTTGCAAGTGGGATGGCCCCAAAAGGGGTTGCTTACTACATCCCATGGCCCCTCAAGCAGTTTCAAGATCAGACTCTCAGATATCTCTGAGGGTCACTCGTTGCCACAGTCATCGCGCATGGCATGTATCTGCCTGTCTATCTACCTGATCCCTGCTTACCGACCTACCTACCTACCCACCGATTTCTACAGATTTTCCAGATACGTGAACATGCAGTTGTACATAATTCTAACAGAAACGTATGCAAACATGAAACCCTCGTTTGCACCACTGACACAGCAACAACATGCGCATGCCTGCATGCATATGTGCGTCCCCACGCAGGCAGGTATGCATGTGGGTACGATTTTTTTCCTTCTCGCACATGCTCCCCCCTGCTCTTTGTGCGCAATTTTACGCTTGTGGCCAAGATTGTGGCTTGACATGTAGCCTGCGTCGTTGCATTACCTCAGTAGTTCATTTCGGCACGTGTGTTGGCCATGGCAGACGAGACATTTGTTGTTCTTGAAGTTGGCCCCTATGCTAGCCCGAACTCAAGCACAGTCCTGGAATGTGCACCGCAGGTTTGCGTTGTGCTACGGCCAAGTGCTCAATCGCATCTTGAAGCTGGTTTTTCAGCGTGAGAGACCGGTACCACCGGACAATGCTCCGCAGCTGCAGCATTGAATGCTAAGTTTTCGCGCAGAGCGCAGCTCAGGATAATGAGGACCTCGAGCTGCAAGCAAAACAGAGAGGTGTGTTGTGGATTTGCTGTTAAGGCTGATGACAATGACGAGGATTCTCTGTGAGCATAGTGACGATGACCAATAATATTGAGGATGAGGATGATGAGGATGGCGAGGATGATGAAATTGATGATGATGATGATGATGATGCTGGTGATGATGGTGATGAGGATTATGACTATGGGGATGGATTAGGAGGAGGAGGAGAAGGACCGTCGAGGCTGATCACGATACAAGTACAGTGCCAGTGTGGAAGATGCCGTTTCCAAGTTGGCATGTCAGCCAATGGAACGATTGGGAGCGTAAGCATCGCTGTTCATGTAACAAGCCGTTCGCCATAGTGAAGATAGCATGGTGCGGAACGCTCTCATGGTACATCGATGTTGGCATCTATGCTTCCATGGTACCTATTGTTGCTGCTGCCCTGGCTACTGTTTTCACGAATCAACACCTGTTCAAGCTGACAAGGCCTGCACAAACTGCATCAGCGACGGTACCCGGTACCGTAAGTAATTGCTCTTGTTGAGTGCGCCAGCTGTCGCCCTGCATGCCACTGTGGTTTTCTGGATCCCTGTGACTTTGATCTGCTTTGGATCCCACTGCGACTCCTTATGTCGGTTTTGCTGGGCGGCAAACCGCTGCATTTTCCGAGAGCAGCTGCAGTAGCTGCAACGGCACATAATTGGAGGAACTTCATCAACATCGCCAGCGGTGTGATTTTTCATGGTCATTGTGATCATGGTTGCCGTCACTGCTTCCCTCATCATAATGATTTTCACGGAGATTATCCGCCTTCCAAACACATCAGCATCACGCTCATGATTAGCAAACAAACAGAGCAATTAGATCCTTGTCTCAATCCGCATAGAAAACAGAGGAGGGGCAGTGCGGTGTTGCCGGAGCAGTTCGACAGACAAGGTGAAGCGAATGTTCCGCACCATCATCATAACGGATACACACGCGGCAGCTTGGCAATTCATGATCCAAGTATTGTTATAATGCAGGAGTCGGACTGTGTGTTTGGGGCGCGAACATTAGTTGATCCTCAGCCGGCAGATTGCATGAGCACGCAACTGTGAACAAGTCCCTGAACTGCCTGATTCCTGAATCTTCAGACGGGTTTAGGATTTGAGGTGCCGGATTGCCTCCGAACCCTACTTGTGCTCGAACACTGCGCAAGATCAAACCCTAAATGAAGCTCGGATGGGTCATATAGCATTCCATAACAACCGTGAGAAGTAGAAGTACAACAGCACCAACACTATCTGACTAGATGACAAAGAAGTGTGTGGCTTCTCCAACAACCGGGGAAGAGTAACAAAGATGATTGGAGGACGACGTCGGATGCAGTTTGCAGAGATCAATGTGCATGCAGCGCGACGGAGTTTGAAGGTAAGCATACTTCCATCGGCTCGTTGCTGAGGACGGTGCTTCCTTTCCGTCGGGCGACACGATGGCCGGGAGTGTAACAGGCCGATTCGCAGGAGGCTTTATGTAAACCCTGAGCCCTAAACCCGAAACCCCAAAACCCCAAACCGTAAACCCTCATGTGAATACAGAGGGGGCACCTCAACGCCGAAAGGAACCGCCGACTCCAACCTTAGATAGTCCCGGTATCGCAGCGACCGTTTGAAAAGCCGGTGAGCGAAAGGTCGTCGCACGACCAAGCGCGCTACAACCCGGAACACTGATCGTAAAACGGAACTTCATTATACGCCGAACCCTACACTTCCCGAAAGCCCCTAACATACACGAGAGGCAAATCGATCCTGTCCCGTGAATCTATCCCTAAATTGCATTATCCCCGAGCTCAGGGTCCTGAGACAACGAACTGTTTGCATGTATGCATGCATGTATGTATGCGGGTTTGTCTCTGTATGTCTATCTCTCTCTCTCTCTCTCTCCTTCTGCCTGCCTGGCTGGCTGGCTGTGCAAAAACCTGTCTATCGTATTGCTCCAGAAAACCGTGCACCAGGTACGCTGACGGTGAGGGCCGAAGCTCCCCTAAACCCTAAATCCTAAACGTCCTAAACCCTAGCCTAGACCCTAAAACCCTAAAGCTCCTAAACTCTAAAGCTCCTAAACCCTAAAGTTCTAAAGCTCCTAAAATGGAAAAGCTCCTAAGAGCCCTAAAGCTCCGAAGAGCCCCCGAAGGCGCCTCGCTGGCACTGGCCGGCTGCGGCAGCGGCTGGTGGCTCCTGGGCCTCTATGCCGCTGTGGTGGCAACGATGAAGGGGTCTACAGAGGTTTACTATGAGGGTTACTATGCTATTCTGAGGGGTACTATAAGGGGTATGGGTTACTATGAGGATTAATATAAGGAGCACAACAGCAGTTACTATGAGTTGATGTTTCAAGCGGTGGGTTTTGGAAGCACAGTCCTACCGATTTCACAGCTTGGCATCTGATCACAGCTACTTGCTTTCAAAAGACTCGCCAAGCAGAATCAGCCAATGAGGGATCAGCCGCACGCGCGACTCTCGGAGTCCAACTCAGTTCCCAAAAGTCTTACCGGTGGGCCCAGCCGGTGCCACGGTGGGGCTGAAGGATTTCAAGAAATCCTTCAGGGCCAGCCTGAAGGGTTTTAAGACCTCCTTCAGGGCCAGCCGGCGTGGGTTCCGAATTCCTATAAGAGTTGTTCCGTTATAGATACCTTTATTGAAGACCCCAAAAAACCCAGCTCTAGTGATTGGCCCCTTACATCAGCCGCTTGAGGTCGGCTTTGGCCGTGTGCAGCCTGGAAAGCATTAACTAGGCTCGGGTTCGGGTTCGGGTTCAAGCTCCGTCGGGTAGACTTGTTATTTAAAGGGTTCCTGAATCAAAAAGCTCCTTGACAGGGAGCTATAAGGGCTCTCTGTTGGGGGCGTTGGGGTTACTTCAAAGATCATGGGATTCTAGTCCCATCATATGGGTTGTTCTTCAAATTCGGGTTCCCTTCAAGGTCCTTTTGGCAAGGGTGCCGTATTATTTTGGGGACCTAACAAGGGACCCGGATTTAGAGAACTTCCCATCCCCGAAGTAAAGGTCTGCCGAATCATCCAGATAGCCGAGTCATCCTAGGACGGACGGGGCTGAGGGTTTTGGGATCATGAGGCGTTTAGGGGTTCTAGGTTTTTAAAGTGTGGGGTCATATAGTCGCTAGGGGCACGGGTTCAGCGATCATTCTTCCGTTTTCCTTCTGTTCCTGGGACCGCTGGGATCAGGCTTGAATCAATGCTTGCATCCAAGGTATTTCTTGGCACACCACTGGCTGGATGTGATTGCTGGATATGCAGAGGGCTGCGCTGTGTCGCTGCTAGCAGCCAAGGCCACCGAGCATTCTGAAAGCAAACTCACACCCACTGAAGCATTCGCAAAGAAGGCACTGGTGCATGAAGCCCCCCCCCCGGCCGCTCTCTCACGCGCTTCACTGCTACTGGCTATTTCTGCCCATATCGCGCTGTTTGGAGGTGATCCGCATGCACCAGGAGACCTTCGATGCAAAGCAGCTCATGGGGCTGCTCGCAGCCGGCGTAGGCAGCTTTGACCAGAACAGCCTTTACAGGGCTTGGCTTCGGAAGTTGGAGTTAGAGAGATGTGTGTTTAATCACGAACCAGTTCCACGTTTTTCTAGAGGATATCTCGAAAACAATTGGTTGAAGCCTAGACTTAGACCTTGCGCAGAGTGCGCAAACTGTTCCCGGCCCCACAAAGGGAACCCGTATAGATCCCCGAAAGTAGCCCTGCCAGCAACCCTTATCGACTCTTTAAGGTCTCGGCATGGCAATGAAGCTCACGAAGCGCATCTACAGCGGGCCGGCCAAAACAAGCCACCTGGCATCCTTTACTGGTTTGGGGCTTCGAGGGGTTGGGTGGGTCTGGGGGTTTTGGCTTTCTCCGTTCATTGTGGTCAAGGAAGTGCAAGAATTATCCCTCAACCTTCCGGGAATGTACGTGTTTCCCGATGCCTGCCTCCCGCGAACCTGTCCGCAGATTTTCAACCACAAGTGCTGCTGCCACCACCTCAGCTACACTCTCGAGTCTTAGGGCCTCCCTCGAAGTCCCGGCGCACGCAGAGTTTACATGCGGGATTGCGAACACGGAAACTGCAAGTTTGCGATGTTGACGTGAAAATCTGGCCAAGCTTGGCTTTGCGAGGCCACTTCCTGCTACTGTTCGTTGGGCTTGGCCTCCTCTTTGCTGCCCCAACTCTCTGAGCGGCTGGAAAGTTGGAACGTGTGCTATCTCATAAAGACTTATCACAGACCCGTGACGCGCTTTAAGCATTTAGAAATGTACAGCTTGCAGCTACGATCCTGCCCCGCTGAATGACTGCTGGAATGATTGAAGGGCCGCGAAAAGGCAGCCAACACCTGCACCGCTCGGGCTTCAGGGTTGATGGGCAGAAGCACAGATAAAGGAATGTGTTAGTCATCAAGGCTAGAGCAAGCTGTCCTAACATTTGTCCTAATGCCTGGATGTTCGACTTTGTTGCACCCGTGCAGTGAATCCCCAAACACCCCAAAACCTGACGTTCCAGGAGGCCGAGGATGAGGGCGACGCGTCGGAGAAGCGACTCGAGGCTTGTCCACTCCCGGTTCAGCTCAAATTCTGGAGATACCTAGTAGTAGAGTAGGTAACCTTGAACCGTTTGCGGTAGTATAATCCTTATATTCTGCAGAAAGTTAACTTTTGGTTCCCCATGATACCCGACAAGTAGGGATATTGTGGTGCTGCTGTAGGGGCTACAAGAGGGCTTCTTCTTTTAAAACGCTGCGCACCGGAAGACTTCTCCACTTCCCTGCCTCAAAGTGGCGGCCCATGGCCCCAACCTCTTGGCGAAGTTCTGCCCGGGGCCTTCGATGTACTTTAGAGCTTTCCCTGAGACCAAAATCCCATAGTAGAAGCCAGAAATTCGGAACAGTAGTATCCTCATGCCTTTAAGGTAAAGTATAAGGGATCCTCGCACTAATCCTCCTAAACCCATGTTCCAACTTTCTGGGATTCGCCATAAAGCCCCGCAGATGCTCGCCGAGCTCGCTGCGTCGGGAGAGCTGCGCCTTGAAGACCTCACGGAGGAGGAGGCCCGCAGAGTGCTTCGGGTAGTTAGGGTTTAGGGCCGTGAGGGTTTGGGTTTTTTTTGGACTTTGGGGTTCAGAGTAGGGTTCAGGGATTACAGGGTGCAGGGTCTAACTAGAATTCGTCCCGCTGCATCCACATCCTCTTAAGGTAATGCTGGATTTATATCATCAACAGTATGTCTCCTTCCCCCACCTCGCACTCCGTCAGCAAGCAGGCAGAGTCCTTCCGGGTAGCGCTGAAGAGCGGGGATTTGGGCCGCGCTCTGGGCGCCTGGGAGCCGTGGTCGGGAGCCTGTTGTGATCAGCTTTCTCGGGAAGCTATGGCTGCTTGCATCGCGGTATTCGCCAATCTAAACTCGTAGTTGTAGTTGTCGTCGTCGCTGCTGTTGTGGTTTTCGTTAACCGTTAGTCGTTGTCCTTGTGTTGGTTCTGATGGTGACGTGGTCCTGACTGTGAAGATACGAGTGCATCTTAATCCATAAACACAATACCATAGTGTAAGGCAGCTCAGATATCTGGGACAGGGATGGGTTCTTAGAAGTTAATCGGCTGTGGGGCATCCTTGAGGTGTTCATCTTTCAGTCCTTAAACAGTTTATTCATGTCATGTGGCTTCTTTGGGTTCAGGACGAGGACAACAGGCCGGCGTGATGTGAATTTCGTGAGGAGGTTTCCGGAGTTTGGAAAGGGGCCTTTGTCAACGCCTGCACATGCTGCCCGATTTGTCGTGCTTTCCTTTTTGCTTCGGGGGCTGTCGGCAATAAGAGGAAGGTCCCGGGCGTGCTTGGGATCCAAAGCGAAGCATTCTGAGGCTTCTCTTGCTCCGCGCGGCGTGCTGTGGAGAACCAGAGACTCCAAAACCGCATGATCAAGGAATGTTCCTGTCTCTTGTTAAGTCAAAACAGGAACCAATCTGATTGGAAGCATACTCTTCAACTAGATGGTTTCGGAGCCTCCGAGAACGCTGAAACCCCCTTAAAGGGGACCCTAAACGGGGCCCTAAACCCTAAATCGAGGTGGCAGAAAGCCGCCGCCGTGGACCTCCTCTCCTTGGATGAGGACGATGTCTCCGGCCCCTCAACTGACAAGATCCTGGAGTCAAGAGTTGGGGGGGGTCTCGTACACATACATACATACATACAGACATACAGACAGACAGACAGACACACAATGCATATATATATATACATAACTACAGTACTATATGTTTCTATGGGTCTATTTTGTACCTTGGGCCTGCACTCCTTGAGCCCCAGTGCTCCCTGCAGCGTTCCACGAGGCCTCGAAGGCGACGAGTCGCTGCACCAGGATCCCCCGAGACACCTCTGCAGCGATCTCAGAAAAAGCACCAGGGCAACTCTCCTCTTCCAGCCGAACCCAGGGCCTCCAAAACCCCTTAATGAATATACTTGACAATGTAATAGGAACCTTAATTAGATCTAAGGTATATTCCTTAAGCGATCTCAGAAAAAGCACAGGGGACCCTAATGTTTAGATCCAAATGGGTGGTTGTCAAACTTAGGGTCCCTTTTTGGGTCCTTAATATAATACGGCACCTATTATTTGGGAGTTTCCGAAAAATAGGGGACCCTAATAGTAGGATACCCCAAATAGTAGAATATCCTTATTATAAGGACCCCAGAATAAGGTAGCCCTATTTTCGGAAACTCCCATATGAACCCTTGAAGATCCTTAAAGAAGCATACCAGGGCAACTCTCCTCTTCCAGCCGAACCCAGAGCCTCCAAAACCCCTTAATTAGGGAATATACCTTCAAATATAATAGGAACCCAAATTCGATTTAAGAGGAACCTTAATTAGATCTAAGGTATATTCCTTAATTCAGGGGTTTTGGAGGCTCTGGGAAGGATTCAGTGAAGGATTCGCTCCATGCAGGCAAGGAAATTCCGCAGAGCACAGCTTACTGTAGGGATTGCAGGTCGCGCGAAGGCTGGCTAGTCAGGGCAGGTCTTCCATGACTGTCTTCTTAATACGCCCCCGGCTACGACCGCCTGTGCCTCAAAGGCTGTTCTGCAGATGGGAGCCGACAGGCCTTGACTTGGGACTTGGAAGTGTGCAAAGGGTGTCGGCTTTGGCTTGTTCATCTAGCTTGGGAGAAGAAAGCTGAAACAGAGCGCATGCACTTGCAAATTCATTGCATGCAGGACTAGGACTAGACGATGATTGGAAGATGTCTCTGGCGTTGGGCTAGGGCTAAACTGTGCTAAACAGGCTGCCAAGCCGATGATTCTCTTGCACCGCCATTTCCGACGAGCCAGGCACACCCCTCCGTTGCCTTCACAGTGCTCGAGGCATGGCCTGCAGCCTGCCTGCTCGTCTGCAGCATCGAAGCATGTTAGCGTGCTTCTGGGAATGAGGCACCCCGCTATTGGCCCCAAGGATCACGATATATGACATAAAATCCCAGGATGTTGGGAAAAACTTGTTTAAACATACCCAACCTGCAGCGAAGCGAAGCCATGAGCTTCTGCCGTTTGCGTCCCAACGTCGTGTTTCGCCAGGCGCTCTTCGCCTACGTCCACACGCTCCGCGCCTTCAACGGCGACTGGAGATGGGACCCTTTGCAGGCGGCAGTGGGGACCTCGGACAACAATTAAAACTCAGACGGTTCTTCCATGACACCAGTAGGTTTCCTTGTTCTGTGATTTCGCATGGCGAGAGCATCGAGTTCCTCAGTTCTTCTGACTCACGAGCTGAACGATGCAGTCTCCGCGCTCCCTCGCAATGAAGAAGAGCCGAGGCGCACATGTTCCATCTCGGCAAAGGTATTTGGGCAACTTGGATGATGAGGTTATGGTGTTACTGCCAGGCGCTGCATTGGACTCTGACCTCATGGCCCACTTTCAGCGAGCTTCGCGCATAGGCCGCCTGGGCTCTAGAGGGCCCAGCCCCGGAGCCCTGATGCCTCGTCTCCTGCAGAAAGGGCCCCCAAGTCAGTGTTTGTAGACATGCGGATCCAGAGTGCGAGAGTTGGATCTCGACAGAGCGAAGGCTACATCTTACGGAGAGAACAGATGAAGCGCAAGGAAAGCTTTTTTCGGGTGGCTTTGCGTGCACATGAAGCGAGAACGACTTCCAGAAGAACCGAAAGAATCCCCGCAGTCTTTTGCAAGTTGCTGCCCCCCAGCTTTCTGCGCTCGATTTCAGCCGATGAACCCAGGCCCACCAAGTGCACGAGTCAGCAACCAGCACGCTTCAAGCGCTTTGGCAGCTGGCCGCTTGGCTGAAAGTGGGCACCCAGAAGGAGTGCAGGATTTCAGCCCACACCAAGAGGGGTCGTCCAAGGGCAGGCACATGTGTAAGGGAGGTGCTTTTGATCACGTGAAACGCTGCAACCTCCAAATCTTGCTGTAATCCGAGCTTGTCAGGTTTCTGCGGGCTTTCAGGGACAGCAACAGTACACGAAGAGAAGACTGGTAGAGCATTGCACAACAGTTGGAGATTGCTTGCCGGTTTCATCAGCAGAGCTTCCGTCCTAATTGCCAACATCCTCCCACTGTTGAGATTACTGTTTATCCTGGATGCCAATAGCTCTTATGGTCAACCATATCTTCTGATCATCAGTGGTCGTTGCCGTCACTGTTCATCTTCTTTAGCGGTTTGAGTGGCAGCGACGATGTTCCCCAAATAGTTGTGCAGTTAAAACGAGCTTTTGCTATTCAGTCAACAAACTTGCTGTGCATGTTCTCATGGTTGATTCATTCTTGTCACTTTCTGTGTCGGTCCTTATTCGATGTTGTCTTGGGTTGAGAAGGTGCGTGCTACTGCTGCTCTTGCCACGGGACTGTTACATAGAAATGTGTTCTGCAACAAAGCAACGGACGAAGACGACGACGAGCTGCTACTGCTGATACCCACCACTGACTGCCACCACAAGTACCACCACTGTTGCCACGGTTTTGGCACGTTTTGTTGTTGTGTGCGGGGTCTGAGACCATCATGGCTGCTCATTTCAGCTCCGTGTCTGGCGGAGGCCTCAAAGCTTCCGGGTGGCGGCTTTGGAGCGAACTTTGCGGTGCTCTCGGACTTGTTGTAGCCGGCAGATCTACGGCTTTGGGGTTGTGTCGTTTGTACACACGCTTCAGATCCGTTGGGCTTGGCTCTCAGCCATACTAGCAGTGTCGGCTTGGCTTCGACGAGTTTTGAGCTAGGCTCAGGATTGTTTGCGAACGAAGGTCAGAAAAGTCTAAATGCCCGACTTTCCGTGTGTGTGTGTGTGTGTGTTGCATACGCAAAGTCCATTGCAGAATTCAGCCCATGAGTTATCTGCTTAGCTCTGCATCTCCTGGCGCCGCATCCACCTCACTAGCATCTTTTGAGCATGCCGAATGTCGATTCAGGCCGCTTTGGCCCCGGCTCCACACACGTCTGCATGGTGGCCTTCGCATGAGGATCTCCTCAGCTCGCACTCAGGACCGCCATTGCGTCGGCGACGTGGCCACCATCCTCAGCCGGGGAGTTGGCTCATGCGCTGGGGCCCTCAGACGCAGCGGTGCTTGGAGGGGTTGCAGAGAAATACTTTGCAGCGGGATCCCTTGTTGGATCTTCGAGCAGTAGGTTCGGGGTGTTCAAGCTAAGTCCCTGGGATCTTGTAGCATGCTGGATTGCTTGAACACAACGGCTAGCGGCTTAGCAGTTTCGGGGCGTGCAGGTTGTCCCTAAGTTGGGAAGCACGGGTAAGGGGTCTCTTGTAATCGCTCCGTGGCCATGAGGAAACTGCAACAGCTCTTCAAACCCGCGCGAAACTGCCCATACCGTGCCTGACCCGTCCCTTGTTGAAAAAGAGGCTCGGGCCCTCCGTGAAGCAACGGACCTGGCCACGGCCG